>WTSP01027201.1:47814-76152 GCA_025331215.1 Actenoides lindsayi | reverse complement strand
GCATCCAGCGGTAGTGCAGACGGGGGTGGTGGCGGGTGGGTGCGTGGGTTTTGAGTGGGGGATGGGGTGGAGGGGGGGGTGGGGGGGGGGGGGGGGGGGGGGGGGGGCGGAATAATCATCTAGCAGCTTTGTTTTGGGTAGCCTCACTATGCCCCTCACACTTACAAGAACAATCAACTGCACTCAAATTTAGGTTTTTCAAAGGCAGATCTCACAACAGGAATGAAAGAAATTGCATGTTATCAAGTATCCTAAATCCCCAGTGGTTTTGCAAAGTCTCCTCACTGACAGATGTGGCAGTGGCAGTTCACCAACCACGAGGGCAGACTTTTCTCTGAAGGACGTGATAAAAGCAGAACAAATCTAGATTTTCCCAAATCCACTTCAAACAAAACCAAACAATGAACACAGTACCTGGCCATTGCAGTGCCAATCCCGGCACGCCCTGCAAGCACACATCCTCACCTACGTGGTTCTCAAAGTTCCTCAAATATTTCTACTTGCTCACTCTGACAAGCAGAGTTTACGCAGACATTTCTGATTAAAAGTGCAGCATCAAAAATGCCAGCAGTGAAAATCTTCTCGCTGTTGCCAAGGCCAAATGTCAAAGTCACCATGTCTTGCCTGACAGCTACTTCATCTGGTCCACTTCCCCTGGCCACCAGCCACATTCTTTGGAACCACTGTATCAAAGGAAGAACTGGCTCCAAACCCCTGCAGGAATGTTTCATATTGAGGAGTGAATCAGGAAGGTGACGTACTTACTACGCAGGACAAATAAGCAAAGTGTTACTGCCTCTAGTAGTGCTGAGGAGGGAAGGATACGTATCCCCCCCACCAGTTCCAGCTCAAGCATGGAAGTGGCTCCTGGTCTGGGTGCCCAGAGGTGGGGCAGCAGTTGTTACAGGCAGATACATGCAACAGTACACATGAAAAGAAGGTTCCCTGGCCAGGGTGTGCAGCTGCAGCACAGATGAAGAGTAATAGGAACACATTTTAAGGTGGCAAGGAAAAATCTGCAGTGAAACAACAAGAATTTTAAGCATGCATCATGTGGAAAGGGCTTAGAATGCAGTTATTTAATAAGAGCAATGATGTGAAAGGTGAAATTCAAGACAAATGAGGCAAAAGCAAGAAAGAGGTACACAGGGGGAGCTGCCAAACCCAGTAATCATCCCATTCCACCGTGAGGGTTCATGCAGGGATTGACACACTCGCTCTCATCCTCTTTGGGATGGCCAGTATCTGCTTTTGGTCAGTAAGCACACTGGATCCTGGACCTATGCTGGAGAGCTTCCTCAGGTCACAGAAGGGAGAGAATCAATCAAGATAACTACTACAGTGTATTCTGCTGAAGACATGAGAGATCATTTAGGAAAAAAATTTGATGAGCACTGGCTTAGTTCAGGGCAGGAAAGGTGGGAGGTTGCAAGACCTTTTGTCTCCAAACATCATTTTGTTAGGGACCTCTTATCTCAGGTCACAGACAGACCAGCTTACACTATCAGAGGTGACCTATACAGTTACTAAAGCCCCCATGTAATGTCACTTTAAAAAATGACTCATCAGGACTTTCACATTTCAGCTCCAACATAGTCACCTGCAGAAACTGCCATCCAGAAGAGTCTGAAAAGGAAGTGCTTCAACTTGTAGCATTCAATGGAAACATCCCCCCACATTCCTGCTCGGTCACAGCAGCCGTCCCCAGTTCTGCTCTGACACAAAGGATCTGAAGTCAAACAGACTTTTCTCTCTCTCTCTCTCCAGCCTGCTAGCTATAATGCCTTCATTCTGCCCTTTTATTCCCCCCCCCCATAAAGCAGCAGTCAAAAGACACCTTTAAAACAGTCTTAAAGGACATGAGCACACGCAGGCGTTTCTAACCATCTCTTGTTTGGACACACTGGAGATCTCTGATGGCTTAACTCTTAGTCTTAAAATGCTGAAGGAGTGTCTGCAATTGGATCCATCCCTGAGGGGGCAAAGCCCATCAGAGCTGTAAACAAACCAGCTGCTCAAAGCTACAACTCCAGTACATTACAGCGAGCAACTGCCCCTGACGCTCCCTTTGCTCTCGCTGACGAGGAGCAGAGTTCCACAGTGAAGGTGAGGTTCTGCCTGCCTCCACTTGTTTGCAAGAGGAATAGCCAGACTATTCAATGTACTAACGACAGAGTACACAGGAGAGGGCATAACATAGACAGACAGATGCTGTGCTGGAGACAGAGTCAGGGAGGTAAGGCTTCAGTGACCAGGAAAACTGATGAAAAGCTTTACAATCAGGAATCGGAGATAACAGAAATAAGATAATTACTACAGAGCTGGTTGCAAGGACAGACTTTTTTCACCATCTTCCCTGAAGCACAAAGAGAGAGTCATTTGTTAAAGATAAGAGAAACAGTGAGAAAAGTTTAGTATCAGCAAACAGTACAAAAAGCTTGGTGAGAAACAGAGGACACAGCACAGCAGGGCTCTTGTAGTCGCTGCTGGGACACTCCAGGAAAAACCCAAAGGCTGGTCTGACACTTCAATCAGCTGTCCTTTCAGAAGGAGAAGAGGACCAGGCTCCTACATTTACTCTTCAGAATTCCCACACCGTAGTGAAGAATGTCAGGAGACATTACTGTCAACTGTCTGTTACCACAAAAGGAAAAGCAAGTACATCTTCCCTTTTTGTCAGGATGTAGGAAGCATTTTACAGCTATCAAAGTTCGACTGGTTTACAACGTTAAGGATTTGATAGGTCAAGGGCTTTGTTGGGTTGTTTTTTTTTGTCACCCTATTTTCTCAGATCTGTGGAATAGTTCAGACATTCCATGCCAAGCTGTACCACTCTGTTTCTCCATCTGCCCAGTTAAAAGCATCACCTACAGCACTGTTTCCTCAACACCGTTGATTCTACCCCAGCACGTTCTCCAGTCGGCACTCTCCGCAACAGTCTGCAACAGCATTTCAAGGACAAGACTCCAGGAGGCAAGCAACCTGCAATAAGCCAAGTGCCAGGCCAAGCTGCACCATGCC
This sequence comes from Actenoides lindsayi, assembly GCA_025331215.1. NCBI lineage: Eukaryota > Metazoa > Chordata > Aves > Coraciiformes > Alcedinidae > Actenoides > Actenoides lindsayi. The sequence continues at coordinate 73,131 of WTSP01027201.1, read as the reverse complement.
AAGCATTACCTGCTCTTACAGGACAGCTACAACAAGCTTTTCAAAAGGAATCCATTTCCCTTATCTCCAGTCCCACAAGCAAGATGTATACATGCCAGAGTACTCTTACGGTCATGTGATGGTCAATCTGCAGCAAGCCAAGGCCTAGTAAGTAAATGATACTCTTGTGTTCAGTTCATTGTCAATTCTAGTAACAGAATGGCTGTTCTTTATATTCCCTACTCCAAAACAGGCCAGGCCAGACTAAAGATGGGTTTTTAAGAGTTAGCTTTGGTAAGAATTTAACTTCTTCCAAGAAAGAAGCCATACGTCTGGAAATTGCAGATGTCAATTAGTACACCTCTGCAAATTAATATACCCAGTAAACCCATTTAAGCTGCTCAATTTGATAAGTTAAATACCATCAGTACTTATATCCCCAGCTCCAATGAGGTGTGATCTAGGTATCGCTGCAAGACTGAACAGCCAGGAAAGCAATCTGCCCTCCCTCTGACTCGGTCCCTTTCTCAGAGGATGGAGCTGGTTGCATTGCAGCTGTCTCTGCAGAAGGCCAGGCCCAGTTCCCACACACAGCTCTCTGGCTGGGCTGTGCCACTGCCAACTGGAGCCAGGCAGATGCTGCAGGTGTGTGGTACTGTCATGCAGCACAGCAGCTGAAGGTCTCCTTACAACACTTTAAAGCACTCTCGTATCAAGTCATTCCAGAAGGTGGGAAACAAGTGTCAGACATTTAAAGGGTCCAGCCTGCAAAAGCAGCAAGGGAGATGTTGCAGCACTCCCAGTAAGAAAGCATCACATCAGCAGCCTCAGCTCAAGCACATCATCACTTCAATCACATCAGAAGTTTGAGGCTCTCTTGTAAGTCTGGCCTAATGTGGGTACAACCAACGGGATTTCCAGAAGAGCTGCAAGGTAACTCGTGAGGGTTGACAGGATCTCTGAAGATGCCTATTTACCCACCTGTACTGCCATTTGTTGCACACACGGTGCATCTCCAATTCACAGCAAAAACTTCTAAACCTGGTCCCCATTAGTAGGCAAGAATCTTTTCTCTTTGCCTGAAAATAATCTCTCAGTATTTTGTCAATGCTCAGCACGTCAATCTTTAGCTATTCATCTGCTGATAAGAAGCCAACGTTCACTGACTACAGGTGGCACCAATGCCCTGCACTGCACCCAGCACTAGTGCTGAGAACATGCCAACCTGCATCCAACCTGCACAGCCAGTGCTCTGCTGGGGGGAGTCACCACGCTGCCCTCAGCAGTTACAGCAGCCTCCCACAGAAGAGCAATTTGGAAAACAAATCTTCCTCTCTGCTCCACTAGAAAGACCACCCCCCCTCTGAGTCTCGTGTCAGCTAACATATGCTGAAGCATAATGAAGGCAGGCCAACAGAAAATGCCCAAGCACCCACAGCTTGCTAACTCTTCCCAGTTTCTGTCATTTCACTGAACTGTCCTGAAAGTTTCCACCAAAAGCATGGAGAAAATGGTTGCTTGTTACTAAGAGTTTAACAACAGATAGTATCTAACACGAGAACCCAAACTTCTAAAAGCAGCTCAGCTGAGCCATGGGATGGGAGGAAATACGTGGTGGCAGATGAGAATGGGCCGCATGAAACGGATCCAAGCAGCAGAAAAAAACCAAACAAAAACAGAACACCACAACAAAAAGACAAAACACCAAAAAGAAAAACCGGACGAGGAAGGAGTAAAGGTGTTACACACAAAGAGCCAAGCAGGGCGTACTCAGAAATCGGGTCCTCCTGCCACCAGGCTTGAACGTCACTCTCTCAGATGCACAGTTAAACTTCGCACAGCCTGTGAGAAAACAAAAAACAGGAAGAACAGAGAAAGGAGAGGAAGAGACAGAACACCGCTACAAGATGTTAGCAACTGGAGGTTGGAAGGGTGAAATGCATTAACGTGACACACGAGAATAAGCCTCGAAGTATGGACCAAAAGAGCATGTAGACAATATACAGAGTGAAGAGACTCCCTCCCTCCGGTACCTCCAGACATTAGGCCAAGTTTGCAGTGTTGCTCTCCAGCACATAAACCCAACAACATGGTTGCAATCTAGAGGAAAGCCAAGTCCTGGCGAAAGTATCCAATTATAAAAGGGTACTGCACAACTCTTCAGTACAGGGAGATGATTCAAGTAGCTCCAAAATGCTTGAAATAGTTAATCAAGAAAACTTCTACAAGAAATTCTTCCCAAAAGTCTGTTTCCATTTTCTGCTTGTGCTTCTCTAATTTCAGGAACAACATGCATTAGAATTAATGCCTGCAGTCAGTCTATGGCAGACTTCTGCTCAGGCAGGGGGGTGGGGAGAAAGACAAAAACCAGCTAAGCTCAGGGAAGTAAAGGGATTGAGCTATCAGCCCCTAAAATAGCCCTCCCTACCTAATAAATCAGAGCTGGGTCTGAAAAATTGTTAGATAACATCCTAACAACAATCCATACCTCGAGTAAATGAGCAATTGATTATTCCTACCAATTCTTCTACACTAACTCTTCCCTCCAGGATAGTTCTTTAACTCACAATTGCAGAACATGAGCCTTTTTTGCCTTTTGTTGTTAAATATTCTATTGACAGAGACAACTAAAGGAGTCTGAAATTCTAACAGGACTCCGAGTCTTCAGAAATTTCCTACCATTTTAATTATCTGTTAGCATCAAAGCTGCTCTGCCCCTTCCTTAGTTTCCCTTCACTTTTGCAGCCCCTAATTTTCATCCAGCTTCTCATCCTTTCAAATACCTTTCCCCCAGGTCATCAGAACACAACTAACTTGCCAGCACCACACTACACTTCTGCATTCTCCTCGGTGCCTCCATCACAGCAGACAGGGCCACATGCTATGTATTTGTCACCTCAACAACCTCACACTTCACCTACGTCAGAAGGTGCAAGCCTAGTTGCACAAAACACCCTTTCCAGCCTCCACACACAGGCTGGAGACGACCCATCTACTTTATGCTACGTATTAAAAAAATAATTAAAAAAAATAAATAAATCAAGAGTCATCAAGTCGATCATTCGTTCACCAGTAACAAAGGTGCAAGGCTCCACACTACTCCCGTTGCAAGTCTTACCTTGGCCTGGTGCCGAAAGGCTTGGTACCGAAAGGGCACCATCACTGGTAAAGGCAGAGTAGAGATTTTCACTAGAAGGCGAAGGTTTGAGGGGCTGTAACAAATGGTTCTGCCCAGTCTCTGGCACACTACCAGGAGGATGAAGAGTCTGCTGGGGGGGCAAGACTGATGGTGCGCTTTGAGCTGACAGATTGCCTAGAGGAAGAAGGAAGGCATAAAGTCGTTCAACGTTTCCCCACATCATTTTTGAAGCTTCTGTCATTGTTCCTAAGGGACAGGAGAAGGGAGGGAGGAACCCACAGAGGAAAGTTTGACTGGGACATTTACTTGGGAGTGAAGTCACTACCAAGTAATTTCAAATGATCAGTTGAGCTATTATGCCAGTGATACAGGAAAAGTGTCCTGGTGGGGGGCAAAAAGCCTATCATGCTCTAGTCAAGCAAGGCAATCGAGGCAAGAGGGGGGGAGGGAGCTACTCCAGTTTCTGAGAAAGCAGTTAAGTCTAGGAAAATTCTTATTTGCTTAAGTTTCAAGGCAAGTCTGTGCTAGCTCACTGCCACAGGCTCACACACAGCTTCCCTAACGTGTAACAACACAGACGTGACCAGATACAGAAACTGCAGCGTGACCTGAAATTACCAAAGTGAATGTGCAGGAAGCAGCAACAAGTATTTCTGCTCACAGTGCTGGCCCTCCAGTATGGGTTATTCAGTGCTACAGAATTTGAGAGATACCTACAATTACCCAGCAAGCATCTGACATCCGTGTGATTCAAACAGTAAACAGAACTGTTCTTCTGAGTTCTGTTTATTATAGAAATGGTTTTAGCAAGAGAGGAAGCCTTGACCATTGAAACTGTTTCTCAATTTCTAAGCACAAAAAAAATGGCAACTACTTGAGCATCTATCAACTGTGACTAAGCTTCTGAATCATAAGGACACTGGTAATAACATGTTGAAATGCTACTGAAGTAGAAAAAAAGAAAATATTCAAAGGTGACTTAAGAGACCAGCCCTATTCTGCAAAATCAGTTTCAGAAGGCAACAAGAGTAGAGTCTTAAAAAGATAAATAAATCCATGTCTTCCCCCATGCTGTACATGTACACTTCTTCCTAGTCAGACCCTGTGACTAATCTCTAAAACACACAAATCACACAAACTGCTGGTACAGAACAATGTAACAGTATCTACCTTTCAATAGACTGCAAAAGTCACAAGCAAGACTACCAAACAGCAAAAGCAATTTCGAAAATGGTCTAGAAATTCAGGCAGCAGAGGAACTGGGATACACACACCCACACACACACCCCCCTCCAAAACACACAACAGAGACACAGACATAGCTCTAAGAATGAGAAATAACACTTTGTTTTATCTACTCAAAAAAACCTGAGGATCTCTGGTTTGAGTGCAGAGGATAGTTAGTGCATTACAACACAAGTACACATGGAAAACACTTAAATTGCAATTAACAGAAAGCCAAGGCTCCAAGGTTTTTCTTCTCTCTACTTTTATAGTAAACAGCAGTAACCATTGTTGCTTTAAGGGACTTAAAGAGCTGAATGTTTCAAATTTTTGTTGGATTGAAAGTAGAGCTGGTAGTGTTAGGAGGGAAAGAACAAGTGGAGTTTCACAGAAGAACCACAGGAACCACAGGAACCGCTTCTCATTTCTTTCAGTTGAAGTTTATTATTTAAAAAAGGCAACCGTGTTTCCTTTTACATCTGTTTTTTAGAACAGTATTTCACTGCACTTTGTAGCAGTCCCTTGAAAATATTTGTTCTCTTAAAGTGTGTCCATAAACTGTGTGAAGGAAGGTGACAAGCAGAGCTAATTGGAAAGCAAGGTTTTCCTTCTATCCCCATTTTTTTTCCCTCTGTAGGCTGGGCTTTTCCATAGACTTAAAAGGCAATTTTCACTTAAAAAATTTCCTTAATACATCGACTATCTTACCCGATAGCTGAGGGCTTTTGTTTCCCTGGGAGCTGCTACGACTGGACTTGCTGCTTTTTCCTTTAGTAGGTCTTCTCCTCCTTCCTGAGAGGGGTGCAGCCGGGGGAATAATCACTGCAGGTGGAGCCTTGCCCAGTTTCATGTACAACGACTCAATCTCCCGCTTCTGGCGACTCTGCAGCTCCTGGATCTCTTTAAGGTGCCTAACAAGTTACAAAAGAGTAGGACTTAGAAAAGTTATGTGTGTGCATACAATCCCTCCCTTCCCGTCAAGCTTGACCAACTACTTTGGTCAAACTCTCATCAAGCAAGCAGGAAATAAATCTTTTCCACAAATAGCCACTGACCGCAGATGGCAGAACATTTGCCACTTTCCACTCTGCCCCAGTCCTGGCTAGAATGCCAACACAAAGTTCCCAACCTCGTAATCATAAAACCAGAATAAACACCAGTACAAACAAGAACGTACACCTACTGTAGAAGATCAAACCATTCAGCACTAAAATGCTACAGGAATAGCCAGGTTACTCATTTTCCAAGACACACGGCCTTGGAGACTTGTACTTTTGTTTTGCCTTAGGGTTTTTTTCAGAGCAGCTGCATACATAAAGCTTGAAATTGCCAACTGCCCTAAAAAAAAAGTTCAACTTCCAGTTCTTAGGTCACATTGCTTGACTTCCAAGTTGTTGTTTTTTCTTAGTCAACAAGGATTCTTCAGGAAAAGGAGAACCATTAGAAATACAAGAAATGCATATTAAATATGCAGAGCGTTGGGTGTCATTTTCAAGTGAGACTCCACTATTCCTACTAACTAAACTTCAGTGACCTGCAAAAGCTTCTGTACATCTGCAGTCTTACCTACAGAGCAGCAATCCATCTACAAACACATGCAAGATTACAGGTTAGAAAATTAAGCACAGCAAATATGTACAGACCCTTTTTGTTAGAACTATGTGCCACATTCCCACTAAAGGACCTTACTTCCCAGGTAAACACTAACAATGGGTCCTGACACCTAGCAAAGGTTGCGTCTTTTCATGAAGTTTACTTCTGGTTTTTGTGAGGAGTAAAGTACAGATGAAATTCATATTAAACCTGTTAACCAAGATTTCATACACGACCAGACATGGAAAAAAAGCCTTACTTCTCCCGTAACCGACGGAGTTCCAACTTCAAGTCTTCATCTTCAATATCCGACTCATTGTCACTGCTCATGTAGGAAGAGTTGAATGAGTTGCTAAGGCTCTGAACGGGGAGGCTGATCTTCGACCCCAGGGGCTGGAGAGAGTCTGGGCTCCCTGAGCCATCATCCAAATCCTTCGCCATCCCGCTTAAGAAGGCGACCTCCGGTTCAGAGGACGGACCGTTCATGTGTGGGGACTGCCTTGACTCCAGACTTTTCTTGGGAGTTGCAGCTGAAGAAGCAACTTGTTCCAAGCCCAGAGAGATGGGAAGAGTCATTGGCTCTTTCTCGGCGCAGCTGACCTCATCCTGCATCTTCGACACTGAAAAGCGCCCCACTTGATCCGTCGTCGTCGTTACCTCAAAGCGCCCAACCTTGGTAGGCTGACCAACATCTACTGGCAGCTGCAGCACAGGACCTGGCTGAGGAGCACCATCTACCACATCCAAGGAAGAGCGGGCGACAGCCTCGCTCTTCCGACTGCCAGCCTGCTTTACCAGCGTACTCTCTGGGCTACTGCCAGAAAGAGAGGAAGAATCAGTAGAGGTGGTTTCAAATTGCACCGGCTTAGTTTCAGGTTTGTCACCCTCTTTTAGCACATCATCCACTGCCACGGATACCTAGAATAGAAACACAATCATGCAGGCTTTCTTAGTCCTTCTGTAACACGATGCTTTTATTTACCTTCATAGAAAGATGCATGTGAGAGGGGAAAACAACTCATTTCTTTGATAGGCCAAAAAGCAAGCTACTGCCTCCCTCCAAGTACCACGCTGCCACACAACACAGGACTTCTAAGCAATCTGGAAGATTAACTCCAAGAAATAGCATATTCAGAGGAGACTTCCTTCACAAACAGGATGTAAATTAACATCCCAGCACTGTTAGCCAAAAAGCAGCTAACACTGAAGACCCAGGCCAACAGTTAAACAGCTACAGCCTGACATGATGAACTGCTTTATTGACAGCTCTAGACCTGCATAACCTAGCGTACCCTTGGCCCTGAAAACAGTATCTGCACAAAGCACTGCATTCACAAGCTCAGCACGGACATTTCCTCCCAAAAGAAAAGCCCACGGTGAGGCACACGGAGTTGGCACTACACAGGAACTGCTCAAAGATCCTCTAACAACAACCCCATCAGTTTAACATCTCCTACCTGAAACCGTCCCATCTTAAGAACACTGGTTCCTGCTGTGGTAGTTGTAGCACTGCTCTCTCCACCACATGATGCTGAAGCTAGGGAAAAGGAGAATAGGATTAAGAAGAACACGAGCAACAAATAATTTTTAAGTCCAACCATTTCTTTTTACCTATTTCAAACTCAACTATTAGCTAACTCCTAACAGGCCTTCAGATTCATGGAACCTGATCTCTTTTTTCAACTTTATCACAGAGAATACCAAGCCACACTGTTAAAATGAAGTATTTTTCTGTGAAGTTTCCCTGCATAGTATACTTGCTAAAAGTGCACTTCCAGATAGCTGCAAGAAAAGAACACTGATTTCCAACAGTGATTTTAAAAAGCTAAAAGGAAAAACAAAACTGAAAACATACAAAAAAACCCAACAAAAAACAAACCAAAAAAACAACAAAAAAACAACAGAAAACAAAACAAACAAAAACCCCCACAAAAAAAAAGAACACCAAAACCCCACCTGAAATATATGTAAGAAAAAGTTTATTTTTATTTAATACCCACACTGACTACCTAAATTTCAGAAACTCTGGAGACAATTTATTTCTAGGGAAGTGGTAAGCTGAAGAAAGGCTATAAACCACATTTACTCAAAGCAGTCTATGTGAAGCTTTCAGAGCTGGATTCTTGGGTGTCAGCTCCTAATTTTGCTGCTGTATGAACTGACAGTATGAGGTTACAAAGCTGAGAAATAACATTCTATTTTAAACTTGGTTCCATTGGACAGCTTGCTGTGTTCATTAAGGAACTTCCCAGTTTGTTTACTTTTACCTTCTAAACTTCAGCAAGCTAAAACCAACTCATTTTCTGGCAGACAAGTGAGTTCTACAGTTCACTGACAACATATCAGAATGGGGATATTTTATTTTTATTCTGATTTTATTAGCTTTCGAAGGTTTGTCATTAAACTTCAGAGGCACATGCAAATCACATGTTTACTAGATAGTTCACAAATAATTTTAGTACCACATCAACAGTTTTTTAAAACCAGAAGATTTTAAAAATTCAAACAATTAGGGGAACACTAACAGGAAAGTCTCAGGCTATTTTGCAAGTTGTTGGGTTTCTCCCCTAAACAACTGAACACATTTAGATTTGAAAGTCACTGATCACTCAGACTTCAACTGCTGATCATCCAAGTCAAGCCTTCAGTTGTTCAAAAGCAGCCAGAGTCTAGATTGCCTACCACCTTTCTTAAGATTTTTTAGTAGTTTAGGCTTTATTTCTCTATTTAAATAGAAAGGAAACACTCTTAGGTTAGGAAAAAGTATCCCACATACCAAACACAGCACAATGACACAAAATGAGAAGTCTTACTGTTGTTACCAAGAGCTCAACAGAAGATAGCAAGCATTTCCTTTATATCCTGAAGCTGCACCTTTGCAGCATACTGGAGATGCTTTGCAAGTCCTAAGTTTAGCATTTTGGCCAGCTTTAAATCCTAAATGAGTTACTGCAATATGCAGTGGAAAATTTCTGTCTGCTTACTAAAAAATTAATACGATCCTTAAGGAATTGCTATTGTATGACTTATTAAAAGAGGCTATATCCTTCTAAGTTGCCAGTCTGTTCACTTATGGATTATATCACCACGCTGAGAAATCATCTAAAATCATCAAGGCTGTCTTACCATCCTTCAGAGACTGTGTTGCTGGGGACACCAGCCCGGTAACCGTTGTAGATGCTACTGAGGGCACAGACTACAGGTTCATAGAGGGGAAAAAAAAATAAAATTAAATTGATCAGCAGTTTCACTGAAAGTCAGCAAATCCACAATTCTGCGTATCACATAATTCTATTTCCACTAGAGTCCAAGTATGACCCATGAGCAGATACATGCAGGAGTTTTTAACCTCCAAAGCACACAACATCAGCAAGAGATTTTGCACACCTTACAACCCCGAGGCTGTCAGCAAAACATCCCCTTACTGCTTTGCAGAAGCAGTAATGCTTAAGCAGACACTTGAAGATCACGGTGCCAACCATTAGAATCATGGAATCATTTAGGTTGGAAAAAGACCTTTAAGATCACAGTCTCATTACCTTCACTTCATCTAAAATCTTACTATTGCAGTCTTTTAAAATTTCAGTTCTGCACTTTAAACAGCCCTCCCAAACTAAGACTGATGTATCACACACTGGTTTTTGTCTAGTTCACTTTCCCCTTATCTCACAGTCACTTCCCCCTTCTAGTCTGGTGACATTAATATCACCACCAGCAAAGCTGTATTAAGAGTTAATACCAAAACCAGCCTCAGGAAATACACAATCTATTGCAACACACAGATTTTTCCCATTTTGGTTGACTCAGTCCCACATACTGGAAGATGACTCTTCAGTTTTATTTTTAAAAGCCTAAAGAGTGCTGTAGCCATATTAAAAGGCAGTGACCTAAGACCACAACCTTGTGAAAACACTTCAGTTTTTCAAGACTACTAAACTGCCAGCATCACAAACATACACAGGCAGGAGCAGATGTCACTGGAACCGTCTCTGGACTAAGAGTTCTTCTCAGTTTAGCATCCAGATCTTCCAGTGGCTGTTGAGACTGAGAAAGGAAAGAGTAAACAGCTGTCCCAGCTCAGGAGAAACACATCACGTTTCAGAAACAGCAGTTTAAATAAATAAAATTTTAAGTAGTCATTACATCTTCCATACTTCTATCATGTTCCCTTCCTACACGTTTACATTTAATATGTATAGCACAGTAAGACTGGAAGCAGTTTAAGCAACACATTTGTTAAAACATATTGAAAAGAAGCACTGACTGGAGCTTCAGCTTTTCCTCAAGTTAGCATGAAGTTTGCATTCCCACTCTGAAGAGCGGAGCAAAAAAGCTGCAAGCCTCCAAGTTGTATAATTTTTGGTTAGAGGATAATGGAGATCATTTGTGCTATGGATTATGGAAAATCTTTAAGTCAGTCAATTAGGAGAAGAAAAAAAAAAGAAAAATTCAGCAAGCATGGATAAAGCAAGATTGAGAATAACATGTTAAAAAATAAATATAAATAAATATAAAAAATAAAAAACCCACAAGACAAAACACAAGTGCCCTCAAAGAAGCTATCTGGATGATTTGACTTGAAGAGGAGGAAGGCAAAGAGGCAGAATCTCTCTGGAGTACACCTATTACTTCAGCTGCTTGAATTGGCATCTAAAATGTTTTTCCCAACTTGACCAGCTGAAGGAGGGGAAGAGAAAGAATTACCTAAACACCTCTCAAAGATAAAAAAAGTTCGGATTCACTCAGAATTATTCATTAGGGCCATAGCCATAAAACACTTATGGAAGAAGAACATGTTGGCAGGTATCACTAAGTTGCAATTCTGACCCTATGAAGTCGAAATTTCCACCCAAACATTTGCATCATTAATCTTTCCAAGTCTTTTAAGTGGAAAAAGCTAGATCTGTGTTTAGAACTGAAACTGAGGTCATGGCAACATATAAACATTAACTTGCAGTTTCTTGGAAGTGGAAGGTAAAGGTACATAACAGCATAAAGATGCTTTACCAGGTTGCCAGTATGACATTCTTCCCAAATTGTGGATTTCAAAACACAACCAAAAAACCTAAGAATAAACTCCTTATCAATTCCAGCCAAATTAATAATAAGAACAAGAAAGAAGAGCACAAGAAGATGCAGAATGTATACAGAAATCTAAATATTAACAGACAAGGAAGCTCATTTAATTCAATAGTAGTGTAAAATAGAGGACATTTCACCTGAAATAGTATGTAATTCTCATCATTTTTGCTCACAAGAAGATATCTGCTCCAAGTAAACAAAGAGCTGAGGTATCAGAAAGATCAGGAAATAAAGGTTTCCTTTTGGTACCGAAATGAATCTTGAAAAATTATTCTAAATACACTTTAAAAAGCAATTAAGGATTAAACAGAACAGGTATTTCAGACTAAGGAACAAACTGTCCAAAACTGGTCTTGAGATGACGTGTACTTTGTCTGCAAATTAGGAGTCTGGTACTAAAGAAAGAGAAAAAGGAAAAAAAAAAGAACAACCACAACAACAAAAAAACCAAACCCACTGTTGTGTAATGAGCTACCAACAGAAGCAGTAAGGAAGGCAAGCCAGTAATTTTCCAGATAGTATTATGTGATAGCAGCAAATGCTCTTAACAGTCAATTAGATTTCATCTCCTTGGTCTCCTTCAATTTTTGAAAAGCTTCAGAGTTCAAATAAGAAGTGAAATTAGACAAGCTGTTTGCAAAGGACAAGAAGCAAGGGATCTGTGATTGTGCATCTTCAACAGCACACATCCTGCCAGAAATACTTAACAGGAAGAAGCTTTTTGCTGGGATACAGTGACTTGAGTCATGTAAGTGGCTACAAGTCCTTTGAGTTTGGGGGGAAATATCACTAAGACACCCAGTTCCAAGCAATGACAATAACAAGGCCTATGAACTTAATGTGATTGATTTTAACCAGCTATCTCCAGAACCCCTTGCTGCCCGTGCTCATGGTAAGAACAGAAATAAGAGGTTGTCTCCTCTTCAGCAAAACCATGCTGCAGAAAGAACTGGCTGAAAGGCATAAACCAGTGGAGACAGAAGCCACGGGGGGGGGGGGAAAAGCCACGAGGGAAGGGTGCAAAAAAAGTGTTGCTTGCTAACATTACAATCTTACAGCTCTACATAAGTCATTCAGCTTTTTGGTCAGTTTGGAGGCAGAAGACACCCATTTCCTGGTGTCTGACAGGGCAGGAATACGGCCCTCACTCAGCCTGCATACAATCAAATAGAGCAGCACTCCTTTCCAAGACAGATTGCAAGAGCCGTATGTTCACTTTCATAGTTTTCTTACACAAAGAGCAGAAATTTCTGGTTTTCACACTGAATAACACTTCCTGAGTAGTGAACTGATTCCCATCGCTTACAAGAGTTTTAAACATGCTTTAATTAAAGAGACAACCAAGAAGTAGTTCTGGACACAGATGCCATCTTGCGAGGACTCCTCGATGAAGGTCACTGATTCTCATCTGCTCCATCAGATGAAGACCAAGAAGGTGGCAACGCAGGAACAGACAGGATGAGATGTCAGATTTGGCACACTGTAACTCAGGTCCATTAGACTATTTCTATTCTAACCCCCAGGACATGCTCTGTGAAAACTTTAAGAGAGAATCTTCAGAGATCACAAATAATGACATTTAGTGGGACAACGAGAGCAACTGATGAATCAAGACAGACCTTCTGCTGGAGATCACGGGGAAGAGAGCTGGAAAAGTGAAGGGACTATTAACTAAGGGACTAGAACTACAACACAACAGCTAACATGCCCTGTGCTCAACTCTACTCATGTCTTTAGAACAAGGCAATACCGTGGTTCTCACTTCTGAAAGACAGAACTGGAAACACTGTTCCAGTGGTATCTTTGAAGGTCAGTACCTTAAGACACAATTCAGTTTTTACAGTTCTGGCTGCAGAACATGAGCCATGACAGCTCATAAACCAAAGCAGCCCTAGCACAGTTGAAATGTGCAGTTTTCTAACACTACTGCTTCATATGGCAGTCAACTGAAAATACTTTCAGACAGAAGTTCTCCTCATGCTGCTGTAAATCTAAAAGGAACAGCTTGCCCAGAACTAAAATGACCTTTGAAGTTTATTTTAAATTCCCTTCCATTCAAGATGAAACTTGAATTCAAGAGATCCATTGGAAGAGGTGAGAAGGGAAAATGTTACTAGAGCATTACTGAGAGGACTTCATCAAGATTAGCTCAGTCTGCATGAAAATTCTCAGGGGCCAAGACAACAAAAAATAAACCAGCCCATAATGCAAATAAGTACTATGTGGATTTTCATACTGTATCTATTTTGTTGAGTTACTTCAAAACTATAGTTAAGTCTTAAGATCCAGTTTTGTCTTAATACAGCTCTTTCAATTACAGGGTTAGGTTGTTGCTTGTTTTTTAAACAGGAGTGAAAATAATTTAATCTCTGTGGGCTTGAGCTGATGACCTGTCCAATCTACACACAAAATGTCCAAGCCAACTTTGCAGCTAACACAGAAGCTGAGCAAGAGAGGCCACTGTTACATTTCAACTCATGTTTATGATCAGGATCTCCAAATATCTTTCGCAAATTTGAAAGCCCAATGAAATGTGAGTGTAGTAATAACCACAAAAAAAAAGTGGGATTCATAAAGCCAGCAAGTTTTCATTTTCATTGACATCTAATTGCAGTATATACTGCTTCCATAAAGAGCTATTTTTTTGCTACTATACCCTTTGCAAGAAGAAACCAGGTTCAAGGTTTATTCACACACTCACCTGTGTTATGCATTTGTTTTTTTAAAACAAACAAAATCACCTCTTCAGTACAGGTTAACATACTAAAACCCCAAGCCTGATTCCTGTACTTCAGACACAGGGTACAGCATCCCAAAGGACATATCCAGATAAAAAAAACCCTACACATCCAGTCCTGAAGTGACTCTGGCTGCTACAGTTACACAAAAGGGGTTACTCAGGCAAAAGAAAAGAAAATCAAAGGACATTAATAACATGCAATGGAGGGTTTAATCAAAACATGCTCTCGGAAAGGAAAAGCAGCAGATAACATCTGCCAAGTCGTGTAGCACCTGAGTTAGTGAAGGTCCTGGCAAAGGTGGCAGCGGCTCACTGGATGGAGTGCCAGCTGGAAGTTCAGAACCTACTGGGAGCACCTACGGACAACCAAGAGGAAACGCGAGTCCATCAGACACGGAACAACAGCAGGGTCAGATACCAAGCTACAGTCAGTCATGTACCACAACAGAAGCCTCAATTTTTTTCCTTAGAGACCTTCTTCCTGGAGAGTTAACATAAAATCTTCTGGATTTTTGCAACAAAGTTAAGAGAAGTTGTTTGTTTACTTTCGTTTGGTTGGGTTTTTTCACCCAGGTTATTTTTGAGCAGCCACAATTTCCATTTTAAACAAGCTGCTGTATCACTGGGGGATTATTTTCAAACCTGCAAGAAATACTACAATAATTCTTCCAAAAAACCAATTCATTTTCCAAGAAGCTTAATTTATGGAAGGGTGCAAGGGTGCACCTCTTATCTGCATCCTGACAACAGATCTATGTTAACTGCCCATTAGCACCAGCAAGCTAGGAGCTTCTGGCCAAGTGTTTCAAGGAAGGTGACTTGGGAACAAGAACCATCAGGCGTGCTGCTGTCTCCACGTGTTGGGAAGCAGATCTTACACACCTCTCACACCAATATCTTGATCCCTAACTTTTTTTGAACCTGAAGGGTGTTGATGACCCACAGAAGATGACTAGACCATGCAACTGGGTAGGGGAAAGTCATCCAGGTTACGTGGAAGAGGTTAGAGAGTCTGGAAAGGTTAGAAGGAAGCATCAAAGCCTCCTCACCAGGTGGGATAGCACATTCCAGTTAGTTATTTCCATTGTTAGGGAAGTGGGAAATTCTAGGAATGAAGCAATCCGTTACACAATTTGCAGTTCTTATTCTCAGCTGTAATCCTGAGACTTGACTGTGACTTGGAAGTTTGGGGAATCCATGATACCCTTCTGAGTTACAGCGTGGGTCAGCTGGCTTCCCTTGTGCGACAGCAAACACTGCTGGACATGGGGAATTGGCCCACACTCTACTCCAGCCCTCAACAAGCAGACCCAGTTCTAGCTGGCAGTCATGGTACCACAGCTTAACTAACAGTTCAAATTGCAGTAACAGCTGCCCAGTGAAGATACACCCCATGGTTATCTACCCTCCCAAAAAGGTTTCAGCAGGAACTGTGCCCAGCTACATTACCTCAGCTTTTTTGCGCGCGGTAAACAAACGGACGTTACCTGGTCTGAGGCACGATGCATTTTTAAGCTGTGGTAAGTTAATTCTTTAGTTTATAAATAAGAGGCAAAACGTACTTTAAATAAATTAATAAGACAAGTCAAAACACATTTAACTGTCTAAGGGAACAGGGTGGCCATAAACAAAAAATACACAATTCAGTAAACCCCAGAAAACTAAAGCAGTAAGCTCCTTAAAGCCCCAAACCAACAAGAAGTGAAACTAAAATGAAGCTTTGCAAAAAACCAAACCAATTTACATATGAAAACTTCAGAAAGAGGTAGCTTTTCCACAACTGACTATCAAAACCCCCAAACATTTATAACATTTCATCCAAAGCCTCTGTAATTACGGTTTTGCAATGCACAGATTTCTAATTGCTCCAGTTGTTCCTGAACCAATACCAGTTCTGTAGTATTTTCTAATCTTCCTTTTCTAATTCTCAACCTCATTTCAATATAAATTCATGTCTTTGTCTAGATTTCCTTCACAACTTCCCTGGCACATATTCCCACTCCTCCATGTCAAATTCCCTCCTTTGTTAGAACACCCAGTGTACATGGGAAAGCCTACTAAAGAGTGGAGATGCTGAGAGTAGGAGCTCAGCTTGAGCAGCCTGAGCCTCATTAATGGCAAGGCTGGCTAAAGACCAATACAAAGTGCTGGTGAGTGGAAAAGAAAGGGTTAAAGGTTTTTGATTTGTTAAACACTTGAAAGTTTCTTCAACCTATTTCCATTTAACTTTCCAAAAGGAAAGGACTACCAGTAATTTAAAATACTGAAATACCCTGTCTCTCAACACAGGGAGCCATTTAAAAGAAAACATGCAGTCAAATTTCACATATAATTACATCTGGTTATTGAGCAGGTAACATCCACAACACATCTCAAGTTGTGACTCTAAGTCATGACTATCCCTTTATGAGAAAGTGTTTGTTTTCAGATATCCAGGTATCTTTTAAACTTCTCAAAGTTCTGCCTTTGCTAATCTAACATTTGGAAGGCAAAGGGTATCCAGGCACCACATAAGCAGAGGACTTTTTAAAAAATAAAAATAAAACACAAACTTCAGTTAGGTTCACCCTTGCCTTCAAGGCAGAGGCCAATGATAAGAAGGAAAGCTAAGCTATCCTGATTACTTTGTGAAACACACAGCCACCTCAGCTCCTTCTACTGATCATGTACAAGGTAAAAGGCTATTCAAAGCAAGTCTTCCAAATTCTATTTGAAAAAACAACAGCAAAAACTGACCAAAGAAAAAAAAAACAACCCAAATCACAGTTGCTTCACTCTGTAGTTTAGGAGCAGGAAAAATTAACAGCAACACTACAGAGCTCTCAGAGGCACAATGCAGAATTGGACCTTTCTTTTTCCCCCAGCACAGACAAAACACACCCCACCTCTTGGGACACATGAAAACAACCAGAGCATAAAACTCTCGTTATTACATTAAATGAAGACATCTCTGTCTGAATAAATGTTTTGCAGTACAAAAGGGATTCTGCTTAAGAAGGCCACAAAACTGGAATATTGACACAAATGCTGCATTTCTTACCGGTACCCTGCTAAGAGGAGGCTTTGAAGGAGAGGTCCCTGGTTTCACTGCTGCTGTTGCAATGCTGCTCGATGCCGAAATATAGCTGACTGGGGTAAGCACTTGCCCAGGAGTGGCAACTGGTGTCAGCACTGGCAAGCCAGTTGGTCCAAGAGGCAAACTGCTCGGAGGTATACAAGTGCTAATAGACGTCAGGGGTTTAGTTGGTGCAACAGCAGTGGTTGGGATCCCAGGAATAACTGTAGTTTCCATTACCAATGATGTCTCGAGAGACACCGACGGATGCGTCGTTCCCACGTTACCATGTTCGCTGAAGAGAGATCGTAGCTTTTCTTCCAGGGTCTTTATATCATCAATACCAGGAGCTTTAGATTGAGCATCAGCATCAGCCTCCAGACAATGAATATGAGGCTGATTGGGTAACGGAGCTGGTTGAGGCTGGCTGTGTATCAACGTTTGCTGTACTGCAGGCAAGTTAGTGACTGGTTGTGGCAAGACACCAGGTAAGGGAACCTGGGGCAACATGGGTGTCGCACCTGAAATCTGGGGTAGGACGGGTGTTGATGTAATTCCTGATGGGACAAGTAAAGGATGTATCGCTGGCTGAGAGACTGAACCACATATGCTTGTTGCTACTGAGGATGATAAAGGTGCAGAGATCGGAAGAGATAAGCCAGCTGCACTGCAGAGCTGTGATTTGTCCATAGAGTGCCCACTCTCGGGTAGCGACTGCGGAGCACTTACAACTGTTGTTTCTGCCAAATTGGAGACAGAACCACTACTACTAAGCTGAGGAAGCTGCAAAGTCACATTCTGAGCCAGTGACAGGGCAGTGGATGTCTGTGGTGCCGCCATGCTACTGACGATCTGAGGAGTAGACTGAGATGTCACAGCTGGTGCAACACCACCAAGACCAGTGGCACCGGGAACCTGGGTAGATGACAGCGCCAAAGATGATGGTGTGCTGATACTGGTGGCAATGTCTCCAGTTACCGGTTGAGCAGGCTGGGATGTGGTAGGTAAGGAGAAAGAAGCAGGGGCACTCACACTGGAAGTGACACCAGTCAACTGCTGTCCAGGTTGTGAGGCTGGAGGTGGAGAAACAGAGCTTGGCACACTTGTGCTTGGTGCAACTCCAGCAGCTGCACTTTCTGAAGGCAAAGTAACAGATCCTGGAAGGGAAACACCCGTGCTGGAGGGAACAGATATTGAAGAAGCAGCCACAGATGCAGGAGGTGCACCACTGCCCGCCACGGTAGAAAGTGCAGGGGGAAACGGTGGCATTGTTTGCTGAAACACTGGAGGAGCTGTACTAGGGCCTTCTGTCATTTGAGCATGCCCCATCTCAGAGAAAGCTTGCTGCAAGCTCAGCGATGATGCCGAGTGGGAGAGATTCATTCCAGGACCATGTAGTGGAGATGCAGCAACTGGAAAAACATAAAAATGTCAGTCCAGCTGGAAAAGTTCATTAAAGTATT
Organism: Actenoides lindsayi; assembly: GCA_025331215.1. Classification (NCBI taxonomy): domain Eukaryota; kingdom Metazoa; phylum Chordata; class Aves; order Coraciiformes; family Alcedinidae; genus Actenoides; species Actenoides lindsayi. Next base: position 54,856 of record WTSP01027201.1, on the reverse strand, counting down.
ATTGTCTATTGCTGGACTAAGATCATATTTACCTCTCAGAGAAATAGAAAAAATTTAAAAAAAACCCCACAACACCAAACAAAAAAGCAATCCAGGCTTACATTATTTTAACAGAACTAATGTTTCAGAGTCTTGTGGACAGCCCATCAGCACTTTTTCCCCCCCGAGAATCCTGCACAATATCACCCAAATTATAATCATTTCTCATCAGCACGGACAGTTCCTTCCTTCCCCAAGTAATTCAAGAGGTCTATAGGAACAGTTTAGTCAACTAACTGCACAGTTTGGATGAACATGTCTTGGCCATCAGATGTTAAGATTTTTGATAACTTACCTACATCCTGAGTTTCTCTTCCTCCAGGAAGAGGTGATGTGAAAAAGCCCTGTTCTTTTAACCGACTCTCAGGGACAGGGCTGACAATAAACCGTCTTCCTGCAGAATGGACAACCTGGGTAAAGGAGCTAGGAGGAACCCCTAAACAGGAAGAAGTCAGATGTTTAGTTACACGGCCATAACTCAATACATCATCTGCAATATGGAATGTGCACTCCATACAAAATAAAAACTTGGCTGCACCCATCCGCTGAAACAGAAAAAAGTAACTGTTGGGAAAAAAAAAAATTCACAAAAGACTTACCTATTCTTTGTGGCATGGAAGATGTAGGATCTGGCTGTTTGAACTCTAATTTCTGTAAAGTAAGATAAAATTTAAAGTTCTATTCTGATACAGAAACCCACAAGATAGTTCTTAAAACACTAGCTTACTGAAATGTGGGCATTTAAGGTAAGCAGAAGCTTGGACCCGAGAACCATTACTAAACTGGTGGAATTCTGCCCAGAGAAATGTCAACTACACTGCTTTGTGAGCTTCTCAGCTAAGTGACTATCAATGTAGCAAATTGATCTAAACACTCTTTCCTTAATAGGCAGCCCGAGTGATTTCTTTAAACATTCCACAGATAAATGGATGTTTCAAACTAGTTCTGGGTGGAAATAAGGCAGAGATTCAGGAAATGCCACCCCTTTTTACTCCCAGCAACCAGTCTCAAAACCTGTGTTTTCTAACTGAGTTGTCCCATCCCTTAGTAGGTAGAGGGTCTGAGCCCAAGCACTCAGTGTTCAGTGAGCAGAACAGGACTGGGTATTTTAGTGCCCTACCTCACAATAACCTCATCTCCAACAAACCTCAGCATTTAAGATTGTCTATTTAGTGAACTGCTAGGAGATTCAGCAGCTTCAGAAGTGTCAGAACACATCAAAAAGCAAGAGATCTATGTTATTCAGCTCTCTAAATGAATTTTAGGCTCTCAGTCTGATACGAAGCTTTCTCTGTTTGCATTTAATTATCAAGCTTTGATACTTCTCATGAAAGAAAGTTTCCATTTCTGGCTAGCTCTATTCACAAAACCATACCACCCAAAAGGGAAAATACAAACAGCTAAGGAAATACGTCCTTTACGTACCTGTGACTCTGGAAAGAAGCCATCATCTTTTGTCTGCATACTCTCCAAACCCTGATCTCCTTCTGGCTCCACACTTACATCTTCACTTAGCATTTCATCTGCTTTCTCAATAATCTCTCGTACCTGTTCTACAAATGAGTCTCTCTCGGTTGCTAAAATAAACTCATTCTGCACCTGCAAAGAGAACAAAAGCAACAATTTTCTACAAATTATTTCAAGACAACATATTGAATAACCATAATTTACTCTTGGTGTTACTGTTTGCCTTCCCTTTGTTGTTCTTTTGCACCAGATAAAGACAGTGACGCCTTGGCAAAAAACAAATGTTTCTAAAGTCATCTCCAGCACAGAATATTTGCCCTGGTTTACTCTTTGCTGTGAAACAACATTCAACATCATTTCTTCAAACCATCACCTCAATCCTTGCTTAGCACAGTGAAATTTAAAATTAGCAGCTGTTCCTCCTAGCTAATGTAATGTATATTAAGAGCCACATTTAAAGGAAATTATATATTAAAAAAAAAAAGAAATTCTGTATTGCAAGATGTGTTTCTTTGCTTCTCTCTATGCCATACAGAACTTCTGCTCCATGCAGGTTGCACATGCCTCAAAAAAAGTCTGACTATTATGCAAATGCAAGTATTAATTATGTTCCCAACATATGGAGAGGAAGATTGCTCAGCCTATCTGGTTTCAATATATTACATTACTTTATAAAAATACATTCAGCTGCTTATGTTGGAGGAAACAAGCTTAAACAAGCACACTTGGCAGTTAGAAAGACATTCTTATTTTGGTCTGGCCCATGAGAATTCTGTCTCCTGAAATAATGCCTGCTAAAACTCAGAGAGACAGGTAGTCTATGAAACAGAAGTAGAGCTGTCAGTCACAGTATCTCTGCTGGGAAAGAAAGTGCCTTAATGCATTACATCATGTTTCTAGGATGCTGATCCAGAGAAAGGAAAGACTAGCATGATGTGCTTGTATCAACCTTTGCCATGCAGAACACTCACTAGTTACAGAAACCTTCAGGTTCAGCAATGGCAGATACCTTTATGGAATACACCTCATAGCACCCTGACTAAAAGGAATCCAGAAGGTCTTACAACAAGTTTCCTCAATATTTAATAACAAACTCATGTGCACAGAGCTCCAGGTTCATCTGTCTAAACTGGGTTGTACGCTTTCAACTACGTGACCGCGTTTTGTATGCACAGTTCACTTGTTTTGCTTCTACCCATCTTCAAAGATTTATGGTTTTTGTTGGTTGGGGGGGTGTGTGTGTATGTTATTTGGTTGTTTTTCTCTTAAATCAACCATACTCTCATTCCTCCATAGGACCACTATAGGTATGAGGTAAAGTAAGACATCTCTGTATTCTCTCCATATTTCTTGGCACTTGACTTCATATTATTGACTTTTGACACTGCCAATATGCAGACATAGCCAAAAAAAACCCAGTTTCTCCTCTTTCTCAGAAAGCCATTAGTGGCAAAGAGATCACTTCTCCTGTGTCACTTTTCATTCCTTCTGTCAGGTATGACTCTAGCACACATCACCTATTACTCTGCCACCACTCTATGCTAAAAGATGAATGGTGCCCAAGAAGCTGAAAACAGGTAGTGTTTTTTGTTATACCCCCTCATCTCAGCAATGCTAAAGCAATCTCAGTTTTATTCAGATTGTAGTAGCGCAAGAATATGCATTTCAACTTAAAAAAAAAACAGGGGGCAAGATTCTATTCCATGCTACACAGTACTCATTTAAACTTATCTCTACGGGGCAAGTTCTCTTCTGTGCTTGAACATTACATGTTGAATTGAGAGGTTTTTTCCTTTGAGATAGTCAGAAGCAGTGTCAGTCATAACTAACATTCAGAAACTGGAAATTGATTTCCATTGGTTACTTTTAATGACAGAATCTTGCCATTTCAGTTGAGAATAATGGCCAAAAATTCAAGGCTTAAGTGTAAGTTTTAAAGATCCAGCAATGTTTGCTCTTAGAGAAGCAAACAGAATTTGCTTAACCTGGTGCTTTCAGGAAGTTGTTTGCAGTTTTTAAAAAAATTAGATTAAAAACACACAAAGCAGATTTACTTGATAAAACCACAATTCTCAGGTGAAAACTGACACAAACTTTCATGTGAACAGAGCATCCTATATTAAATGTCAATTTGATACACCGATCTGTGCCCAGTTTCTAGTTGTCCTCATGGACCAATAAGGTGAGCACACGCCATGAAAGAACAATTCTGAAATACAAATGAGAAAATAAGGCTGCTTCTGTCACGACTGTGATTGAGGCTGGATTAAATTCTTCATCTCTGAAATACATCTTACCATAATTGAAGCTATTTCCTCAGGGTTGTCACCATCCAAATCAAATTTGAAAGTCACCATTTTCCGATTGTGTGTCTCTAGCTGGCATTCCACCACCCGATCACCTTTATTTGAAACCTAAAGCAAAGAAAAGAACAGTTCAAACCAAAAGCATCATAATTTAAGACTCGTGCTTTAAAGCTCGGAGACAAACCAATGGTACTTGTCTAATACAAAGATATTCTTTCCTTCCAGTCTAAGAAATGGTGCCTTGTACAGCATCCTTTTTTTTCTGAGGATACATCAAATATTCTGGAGTAGTCTGTGGAATCACTGGTGGCTAAGCAAGCCAATTTTGCCACATCTAATACTCCAAAAAGCTCTTAATGTTATACCTTTGGTACACTGACTCCACAAGCTGAAGAAATACACTGGATAAAAGCTTGTGCGCTCAGGGGACCCTGGGGGTGCACAGAGCAAACCCACAGAAAACACATACTCCTCAAAGGAAACTTAAAACTTTTGGAAGCTCAGACTAAAAAGGCCTCCTCGGAACCCAGCTGGAGCTGGTAGAAAACACTCACGTTCAGAATGCGCAGTTTCGGCCTAGCGGTCTTCTCGTGGCGAGAGCGACTGCGGACAGACCTCCGCATGTGACGTTTAGTAGTCCTCCCCTCGTGCCTTCCACTAGAAGCTGGGACATTCTCATTGCCATCACTCAATCCTGAAGCAACATCAGAATGTGCACTAGAAGGGGGAAGGGAAAAAAAAGCCACTTGACATTAATATCCACACGCTTTGTAACTGAAACAATATAGTTTACCCTGCTACAGGGTGTTCTCCTCTGGAGAGCAGTAGGTGTGCGTTAGCTGCAGTGCAGGGGAGATGAGTCCTGTCAGCACTTAAGGTTGCTTGAATAGCAATTCTAATAGTAATTAATTAGCTACACATCTGTTGTAAGCAGAGTTGTACAAATACATCTTCTGCGTATGTTTTCAAGCTATGTGGCATTTGAATTCTGTTTAAGTGCCAAAATGACAGAAAATCAACCCTTATGATTCATTTGAAATGACAAAGAATTAGAAGTTAAGTCACTACACACAATGCTATTTATTCCCTTCTTTACCTTGCTGTAAATTAAAGCTTACTCCACCTCTCATAAGCCTATTTTTCCCCTCTAGGAAATTTATTTCCTCATATCCTCACAAACACCCTCTGTGAAAAAAAAAATATCCCTGATTAAAATAAGACACCTAAAGATGACCCAAGGAAGATTAAACTAACACATGAAATTGAAATTCAGTTTGGCAAAAAGAAAACGATGCTTACCTATCCATAGAGGAAGCCAAAGGGGTGGGCTGAGCAGGCTGTGTTGCTGGAAGGGTCTCTGAAGGAGCAGTCTGTGAGACTCCCTGAGAACCCTATGGATAGAAACCTACATCAAGAACCCCCCCCCAAAGAACACCGTTCCTTTTCAAGTAAGCCTTCAACTAAGTCTTCAGTGCTTCCTCTCAAATCAGTTGTAAAGCTAAAAGCACTGCCTTTTTAGAACTTCAAACAGCTGGCATCTAGACAGCTCTAATTTACAAGAGAGCTAACTGCAGTGAAGCAAATAACCACCTGGGGAGGGGTGGGAAAGGGAACTAAGCAATCCTTTCTACTACCATGTGTCACTACAGTTTGCCATGCAGCCACGGTCTTACTAACAGAATGTGCAGAAGGCAAGCCAATGCAGAATGCAGACAACTGAAATTCTCCCTAGCAAGAATTAATGCTGCAGAGAACAGGCCTAACGACAGATTCTCAACTGGTTGCAGTTTGTCTTTGACATGGAAAAAATATTCTGCAGTATTAGCAAGAAGTGAAGTTTTAACAGGTTTTTTGCCTGCAGGGATGCACACTCACTTCCCAACAGAACAGCCAGTGGCAACAAGGTCCCCACATTGGCATGACGTTCTGCATAAGAAAAAGGTCATTTTAAATATCCATTTTGAACTGAGGACAAGCATGGAAGGGATTAGCTCCCCACACACGTACACTGTTACACAATTCAAACACCTTCAATGTACAGTTACGTTATATTCAACATATTTACCTCCAGAACTGCCTGCTGAGGGGAGGCAGATGAGACCTGTTGTGCTAAACTCACTGTAGGCTGGGGCACTTGAACCTGTCCTCCTAGGCTGCCCATGGGAGCTAAAACGTTCTGCTCCACATACGGCTGAGCAACAGGAGCAAGATAGCCCGGCTGAGCCATCGCGTCTGTTGGTAAGGGAGGAGACAGGACAGCAGAAGGAATGCTAACAGAGGCCACAGCAGAGGAAGGTGCAACATTTGAGTCCCCTGGGTATTGAGGTGGCAGCCGAGATGGGAAGCCCTGCAATAGAAATGAAGGAGTCAAGTTAGTGAATGTGAGAGCTAATTAGGAAATGAGAGCGAGAAGAAAAAAAAAGTATCAGTTTCAGGGGCATGCTCCAACCTTCTAGACTTGTTCCAACATTCCCAGAATTTTCCCAGAGAAGCAAACTGCTCACACAGCCAAAGCTCAGTTTGCAAGTCACCATCAAGCAAATTCCCACTCAAAGTTCCAAGTCCTAGGCAGAACAATCTTCATCTCCCAGCTCCCACTGTTACCCATTTGGCTTAATATTTTAAAGCCTGAGTTACTTCAAACGAGTTTGAAGAATTTTCAGGCTGAACAACTGCTGTTCAGAAGATGTTATGCAACTGCTGCTTATCCTCGAGACTAGTCACAAAACACTCTTGTGTTCCTCCCGTCCTCTTGTGATGAGCTGAGTCAGGAACCAAGGAACATTCCTACCCAGTTTCTGTTCTACAGCATTTCTTACATCCCCAGTGAAGACACTGCTACAGTTTTTGTCCTAGAAGAACAATCATATGCTAAGTGACTATTTTCCCCGACCATTCAGATAGCCATTTTTACACGGGTGGCACAAAGTAACTGAAGCAGCCTGTCCAGCATTTCACGACTAGCATCAGGTACTTACGTTCAAGATCCATGCTGCCTGGCTTGTGGAAAATCCATGTCATCCCCCCCCCCATCCCTGCCCCTCCCTCCCCAGACTTGCAATGAAATACTGACATCGCCGAAATGTGCTGCCATTGATTTCTTTTCCAACACACATCTTCCATTTTCAGAAATACAATCTTTTGTACTTCCCCTCCCCCCCCTCGCCCCCCCCCCCCCCCCCCCCCAACCACCTCCCCCGTGCTCCCAACTCTCCCCTCCCCCAGCCCGC
>WTSP01027201.1:0-22801 GCA_025331215.1 Actenoides lindsayi | reverse complement strand
GATCACCCTCTCTGTCAGGAAGTGCTGCCTGATACCCAACTGAAACCTCCCCTGGCTCAGCTTCAGGCCGTGGCCTCTCCTCCTGTCACTAGTAGCCTGGGAGAAGAGCCTGACCCCCACCTGGCTACACCCTCCCTTCAGGGAGTTGTGGAGAGCAACAAGGTCCCCACTGAGTCTCTTCTTATCCAGGCTTAACAACCCCAGCTCACTCAGCCTCTCCTCATCAGACTTTCCTTCTAGTTCCTTCCCCAGCCTCATTGCTCTCCTCTGGACCCCCTCCAGCACCTCAATGTCTTTTGGGAAGTGAGGGGCCCAGAGCTGTACCCAGTACTTGAGGTGAGGCCTCACCTGTGCTGAGTACAGGGGGAGAATCACATCCTTAGTCCTGCTGGCCACACTGTTCCCGAAACAAGCCAGGATGCCACTGGCCTTCCGGGCCACCTGAGCACACCGCTGGCTCATGTTCAGCCGGTTGTCACCCAGCACTCCCAGTCTGTCTCCACCAGGCCGTTCTCCACCAGTCCTCACCCAGTCTGCAGCGCTGCCTGGGGTTACTGTGGCCAAAGTGCAGGACCCTGCACTTGCTCCTGCTGAACTTCATACCATTGGCCTCAGCCCATCGACCCAGCCTGGCCAGGTCCCTCTGCAGCATCTTCCCACCCTCCTGCAGATGGACACTCCCTCCCAGTTTCATGTCATCTGCAAATTTACCAAGGGTAGACTCAATCCCCACATCCAGGTTGTCAATATAGATGTTGAATAGGACTGGGCCCAGTATTGATCCCTAGGGTACACCACTGGTCACCAGACACCAACTGGATGCAGCACCGTTCACCACCACTCTCTGGGCCTGGCCATCCAACCAGTTTTGAACCCAGCAAAGGGTGCCCCTGTCCAAGCCATGGACTGCCAGCTTTTCCAGAAGGGTGCTGTGGGAGACTGTGCCAAAGGCTCTGCTGAAGTCAAGGTAACCCACACCCACAGCCTGTCTCTCACCCACTAGGTGGGTCACCCAGTCAGAGAAGGAGATGAGATTGGTCAGACAGGACCTTCCTTTCCTAAACCCATGTTGGCTGGGCGTGATCCCCTGGTTGTCTTCTATATGGCACATGATGGCACTCAGGATGAGCTGCTCCATAACCTCGTCAGGCACTGAGGTCAGGCTGATAGGCCTGTAGTTTCCCAGATCCTCCTTCCAGCCCTTCTTGCTGATGGGAGTCACACTGGCCAACCTCCAGACATCTGGGACCTCCCTGGTTAGCCAGGACTGGTGAGAAATGATGGAGAGCAGCGTAGCCAGTTCTTCCACCAGTTCCATCAGCACCCTAGGGTGAATCCCATCCAGACCCATGGACTTGCTGGGATCTAAGTGGCACAGCAGGCCACTAACTACTTCCTCCTGGATTACAGGAGGGGTATTCTGCTCCCCATCCCTGCCTACCAGCTCAGGAGCCCAGCTGTCCTGAGGATATCTAGTCTTTTTGTTACAGAACAAGGCAAAGGGGGTGTTAAGCATCTCAGCCTTTTCCTTACCTTCCATTACTATGTCCCCACCCTCATTCAATAAGAAGTGGAGACTTTCCCTGACCCTCCTTTCGTTATTAATGCATTTATAAAAGCATTTTTTATTATCCTTAACAGAGATGGCCAGATTAAGTTCTAACTAGGCTTTTGCATCTCTAATTCTCTTCCTTCCTACGTGACTTTACAATATCCTCAAACGCTTCCTGATTCACTTGACCCTTTTTCCAAAGTTGATACACTCTTATTTCTGAGCTCCTGCAAAAGCTCCCTGCTCAACCAGCCTGGTTGCCTTCCCTGCTGGCTCATTTTGAAGCACACAGGGACACAGCCTGCTCTTGAGCCTTCATAACTTCGTAAAGTAAGCCCAACCTTCCTGGGCCCCTTTGGTTTTGAGGGCTGCTTCCCAAGGGACTCTCGGAACCAGCATCCTGAATAGGCCAAAGTCAGCTCTCTGAAAATCCAAGGTGGAGGTTTCACTGACCTTCCTCCTAACTTCCCCAAGAACTGAAAACTCGATCATTCCATGATGGCTATTCCCCAGTCAACCTCCAATTGTTACTTCAACAAGTCCTCCTCTGTTCACAAGCAGTAGGCCAAGGAGGGCACCTTCCCTGGCTGGCTCCCTTACCAACTGCATCAAGAAGTTATCTCCCCCACACTCCAGGAACCTCCTAGACTGTTCTCTCTCTGCTATATTGTACTTCCAACAGACATCCAGGAGGTTGAAGTCCCCCATGAGAACAAGGGGCAGTGATCTGGAAATCTCTCCTAACTGCTTACAAAATATAAGTAGCAAACTAAGAGGTTGAAATGGAATTGTTAAACATCTTCCATAAACCATATTCACCTTCCAACATCCTTTAGAAGGAAATGTATTGGCAAGTACAGTTGGAGTCACCTACACAAGAAGTTTTCTGACTCCACTCTGTTGTTGATGGTTCACACACTGTCCTTTCAGGTAACAAACTTCTTAACTGTCTCATCTCTCAGCTGCAACTGCAGACACTGTCTAAAGTTCTGAAGTCTCGTTTGAAATAAAAGTAAATCTTATTTTGTTTAACAGGGAGAAAGGAAATGACCAAAAACTATATGGTTCTTTCTCACATTGATTCACAGAGCTTTCAGACTGGTAAAACAAATACGAAGACTATTTCACTTTCAGAACATGGTTCTGGTTTTCACATTATACAAGAAACACTGAAATTTCCATTATCAGTTGAGACAGGCTTGCGCTTTATTTCCAGAAAATACTGTCTTTTCTTTATTGAAAGCCTTCCCTGGAAGTTATTCAAGTTTTGTTTGTGGTTGGTTTTGTTTGGTGTGGGGTTTGGGTTTTTTTTAACAAACCACTCTGCAACTACAATGAAATAAACCCAAACATAAAGCACACAATCTCTCATTCTCTTCCTCAAAGCAGATATATGTAGGTTTCATTCTATTTACCTTCCTGTCCTTTGCTCATTCTGAAAGGCAACGAGATTTCCTGGATTTCAAAAGAGAGGACAATTTAGAGCACTCCATCAGTAGATGAAGCAGCAGAAAGAAAAAATCATCAGCAGTTAAATTCAGTATGTGAACCATCATCAGCAGAGTAGAGTAGGCGACGGCAGCGGACAGACTGAAAAGTTACCAGTGTTTCTCATTCACTCAAGTTCAACAGTCAGTCAAAAACAATGGGAATATAGAAGCATCAAGCAAAATAAACAAGTGGTAAGTTGAACACTGGTAAGACTCTACATTAAAGTTTGTTTGCTACAAGCCCCTGCTCCAAGGCTTTCCAATTGCCAAGTACTTCACAGAGCAGGGAAAGGACAGCTCTAAGACCTGGGGATTTCACGCCTGAGATTATCTCCAAAGCTGAATCTCACCACAGCCCAGTTCCTAGCACTTTAAGGAACAGGCAGGGCAGTTACATTATCTGTTCTGAGAATAAAAAGTCCACCCAAATTATGCTGCTATGGCTCTGGCCAAGACACGTACATAAGCAGAGCAAAAGGCAACAACTAAGACAGTTTTCTTCCACTGATCCAAATAGCTTGCAGATCAGATTATGCTGTAAGCAGAGGAAAACCCAGACTTGACCCTTGGTTTTCCTCTCCATTTAGAAAATTACAGCTAAGTCCATCAACATGCATAAGACACTGCATATTTGTGTATATATATTAAAAATTAACATCTGTTCAACAAAACCAAAGTGGCCATTTATCCTTTCTTCCTCTTTCACCTCCCCATCATTCCCCTTAAAACAAGGGATAGGATTTTTTATTTCACTAAGCCTTCCTTCAGAATTCATCACCTACAGCATGAAGACCCTTCCCTCCACATCTCTCAGTAATTGTACCTTACTTTTAGAGTGTGAGGCACCACAAATAAGAAAGCAATTTTGTTTTCCAAGCTAAGCAAGTCATTTATTAAGTCCTCAACTTCTCCAAGATGACACACACAAAGATCAACAGGAATTCATTAGTCTACAGATCAGAGAAAGAGGTAAGGTTTTTTTTCTCCCTTTGCACATCCACATAGCTATTCTGAGAAATGCAATGCAAGTTTTCACTTCCCCAAGCAGTCACCTCACTACTCATTCTGAAAGCTTCGATCAGAAGGTTGAACATGTGCTGTTTTACTGCACTGTTACAGTCTCCACGACACTGTTTCAGAGATCACAAAGTAAACTTAGCCACAACCAGTATGAACATTTCTAGCACCACAGTTCTGCTTCTTATGTTCAAGGTCTGTAGGTTCCACTTAATCTAGTCAGATGGGCAAATTCAAATCTCTTGATGGCCTTCGCAGCCTTATTTTTTTTCACTCAGTGTTTCCACCACCACCTCTACACTTACCAGCTCTCTTAAGGCTGGAGTAACTTCCTGCTATTTATCAAATATTTCCGCTGCATAATTTTAAGTGCACCTGACACACAATAGCTAATAACCCTTTGGAATTCAGTAAACTAACTTAAAAATGACTCTTGGTAACAATTTATGCTTCCCCTTGGCAGGCAGCTAAGCCAGTGCTCCAAATTTGTGATCCAGCTTTATTTCAGAGAACAAAGTTACCAGGTAATCTTCCAGACTGAAATACTTCCGCCATCGCCCCAGTGGCTTAGAAAATACTCTGTTATTACTCTAATGTATTTCATGATTTGGTTTTTCATTTCTGTTTTGTTTGGGGTTTTTTGTTTTGTTTTTTATTTAAAGCTGATGCAATAGCTTCTTATCTACTAAAGGAAGAGTATGAACACACAAAAAATTATTGCCATTTTCATATTTTACAGGCTTCTGACTGCTTGGTAAGCTGAACCATCTTATACTTTTTCACTCATCCCCAAAAAAGCTCTTGTCAGCTTCTCGTTTTCCCCCAACCCACACTTGCACAGTACCATGCTACCCAGCTGTACTCCCCCTTGCTGCTAGTAGTAGTAGTAGTATCTTTCAAGCCAATAGCAGGGAGGGACTTACGCTGGTCACTCGACGGTAGATCTGCGCAGCGTTTTGGCACTCGGAATAAGGATACTCAGATGTGGCCATCTCTAGCATACACATCCCAAAAGCATACACATCAACGGATTCATCATATTTCTCCTCATACATCTCGGGGGCCATGAACTCTGGGGTACCTTAAATTAAAAGAACGATTCAGACTCTAAATGTCTCAAAGCGAGCAGAGGCTGCTGGCCTTACTCACCCCAGGAGTAAGCAGATGGGCAGACCTGTGAGACAAGAGAAAGTGGAGGCAAAAAAGAAGAGGGAGGAAACCCTTAGTCACTCTGTTGTATCAATATACTTTGTGAGTCTTCCATTGCAAGGCCTTTATGGAATAAGAATGGCAGGAAAGGACTGATGCAATTCCTCTTTTATGCATGTTAGTTTTATTAACTAAGTGTCAAAACAGACTGGATCTGTCTAGAGTCAAATGGAGGGAGGGATTAGAAGAGGGGAACACTGTAGACTAGCCATAGGCTGCAAACCAAATACTAAGGAGAGTTAAGGCACTTACCTTTTCTCCCTGTAATAATGGAGGCACATAAAACCTCACTGCAAAAACTACCCGACTGCCCTCTGCTGCAAAAGAAGTAGTATTGGTAAGAGCCCACAGCTAGTCTCTGACCTGGTGCTCTCCATCTGCTTTTTGAAGTAGAATGGTTCAGGAAAGGCCTCGCAATGAAAAACTCTTGTTGTTACAAATATAGACCTTCATGAAAACAAAAAGATTAAAAGTAATTTTCTGCAAAGGCCACTCACCAGAGCCCTTTTCTTCATATACTTACCTTTCCACCTGCAGTATATTTATAGGCCTACTGCAGATACAGGCATTAGTGAGGGACATCCTACAGTCAAAAATACTCAGAAATACAGAGAGATTGAGTTACAGGCATAGAGCGTGAGATTCAACAAGTCCCATTTCAAAAGTGTGCAGAAAATGATTGCCCAGTGAAGCATCACAGTGTCCCCTCTGTAAGCAGAGGGATTGCATTCCACCATCAGATTTACTTTAAGCCAGAGATGCAAAGTTTGCTTTTTGCAAATTTAAGCACAGAATTATTTCCTGCAAACACCAGACTCCAGACAGTTTACAAGTCGTTCTATAGCCACACTGCTTGTTTTCACCACACTAAACCAAAAGAGAGAATGTATTTGCAGTCATTTATAACAAAGGCTAACTGCTGACAGATGGCTAGATATGAAGTGGCAATTTTCCAATGACAAATTTGAGTAAGTATGCTTCAGAAAATCTATTAATTGTTTTAGCATTGTGTAGCATTTTCTTTCCTATTAATACTTTGACCTGGTTAAGAAGCAGGAAATATTTCAGAAACAGCTTGCAAGACAATTTACAGGTATACACTACTGATCCCTTCTAGGAATCTAGTATAGGACTGTTGAGAAATACTGTGTTTTAGCAAGCTCTAAACACTGAGAGTGAGACCAACTTTTCCCTGCAGTCTGTTCACCCAATTATAAAAACAAAGCTGATAAAACCAATTCTTTCAAGAATTCACAGGAAAGACTACACTAGTTCCTTCAAACCAATTTCTGAAAAAAAGGTTATGGGCAGATACAGAAGAATAGAGCCAGTATAAGGCAATGCTTTCTCAACATATCCTCCTAACTTACACAAATCCACATTCTACAGACTCCCTGAGTAAGGCATTACACCACAGTCTCACTGTGAGTAATCAGAAACTAAGGTATATCCAAGAAATTGTGTGTATATATATTGCATCAAAGTGTACGAGATTTACTGTTAACCCCTGGTGACAATAAAAAAAATTGGCTGTATAAATTCATGTTGCACTAAATATCAAAACGTTGTTTGGTCACCAAAATGGATTTGCACATTTCTTGAAAAGGCATCATATTAAAGCTGAGATTGATATGTAGCCAAGAGTGGTTTTATCAACAATGTTACACTAAACTGTTGGGTAGGGCAAGGAATCTATATTCCCAAATACTTCATATACAAATACCAAAAGCACGACCAAGATTTCAACACGTAATCTCATCAGGAACACAGAATCACCTCCGCAGCCAAGAAACAAAGCCCACATGTTTTCAGGCTTTGACCATGTACCTTTGAAACCATACTTTTAAGGAAAGCTCTCAAAAGACTCAAGTTTCCAAATCGGCAGACTGGCTCACCAGCCTCCAAAACAGGAGAGGCTTACCTATCACACTTTTAGCAAAAGAAGCTCGTTTCAAGGTTGCCAGACCAAGGTCTCCAATCTTGACCGATCCAGTAGGGCCAGTAATGAAGATGTTGTCACATTTTAAGTCTCTGTGAATAATGGGAGGAGTGCGTGTGTGCAGAAATTGTAAACCTTTCAGTATCTGACGGCACCAGCTTCGTAGTACTTTAATTTTCATCACTTTAAATCTTTTCAAATACCTAAAGAAAAAAGCAACAGTAGGTTAAACAGGCTCTGCCAACAAGTAGATTTTGCTATAGCATCTGCAATTTTGAACTGAAGGAGTCGTAATTAAAGAGATGCACAAATTTCAACTTCACCTTCTACTTTAAAATCCACCTGAGCATGTCAGGAGTTCTGAGAAGCTAAGGATGATTCTCCCTCCTAAAACTGATCCCCTTTCTTCTAGTGAGGGGACTATAACGTTGAAAAATGTGAAATGCTTCTTCTATAGCTAACATTTTATTTGTGCACAAAGTCACCCTATGGTAGTTAGGCAGTTGGCTGGACTTAAAATAATTCTTCATCTATTCATTTAAGAGGTTTTTTCCTTCCCTTTCATCATTAAACTGCTTAAATAGCTACCACCTTTTCCTTGATCAAACAGAACTGGGTGGGAAGGTGGAGCACTAGAGCCAAAGCACTAAAAGCAACCAGGTACAAAGTTGTGAACTGTATGAGAGCTCTGCAGTTGTTACACCTTAGCTATCAATACTAGTTCGAGCACTCTGGTCAAGGTTTCCAGGTTATACTTCAAACGTGCTTCATATTTACTTCAGTTGTCAAATAAATTAGAAAATCTTAGAGGATACTTCCCTGGTGTAGGACAGGGTTCGAGCACCTGAATCTGCTGGTACTACTTACTACTTCAAAACTATGAAGAGATATGGATGGGGCAGGATAATCTTCAAAGAGGCTCTGCCAAATAGTTGATGTAGAAAAGTTTGTATGTAAAGTCATTATCCCTTTGCAGGTAGAATATGCTCCAACTTTAATTGTTCTAACATTGTCTCTTTTTAATATCCCATGTCAGAAGAGTCAAATTTCACACCAGAAATATCTTCCAATGTTTATGACCTTAGATTATCATCTTAATTCTACTCTGCAACTTCAATGGATTAGACAAGCCACAAGGTGAAAAACCTATGACAGTGTTCAAGTGTTTTCCAGTAGTGTATTCTCTCCTCTCCTTGAGTAAAACAATTTGAAGTGAAGAGTTATTGTTTTCTTCCTTCTGAAAAAATATGGGCTGAAATACAAGTAGAGAAAAGAACTAGGATGCTCCATACATCAAGGACTTCATTCTTATTCAGCCAATGTTACTCAAAGTCTCAGATAAAGACCAGTTTCACACTGTGGCGAGACTAGTAGTAAACGCTGTGACCCGCAGTGGAGTCTAGCAACTACCACCTTAAAATAAAACCAAGTCAAGTTCAATTATTCTGCAGTAGTGCTCCACCTCTTCTGCATATCCTCTTTATCAGGAGAAAGAGTCTTGATGAAATCACTTGAATCAACGCCAATATAAAAATGCAGTTTATTAATCCCTTTCACTTTAACTTCTCCAGTTCAAAAGAAGACTGGAAAAAATCAAGTTGCTAGCAATAACCCTGCTGTGAAAAGAGATCTGCAAAAGCAACCAGGACTCAGTTCCAGAAGGAAAATCGAGTCTCAGAATATAAAGACAGGCAGAGAAAAAAGCCAAGCCAAGGAAGGAGACAAACTGCAGGAGGTTCTGAATCACATCAGCTACCACTTAAATTCTTGCTATTGACACAACCCTCATTCATCTCTCTTGAGCCGGTTCCAAAGATCACATGGTAGGGGTACTTCAGTTCAGCATCTGGAATCCCTAATTACATTCTTGGTTTCAAATATGCTAGTCCCCTGCCAGCTTCTAACTGTTAAAGGACTTGGGTCCAACCGTCACCCAACATCCTGCAGTGCTGCTGTCATTCTTCCATAACGCTGTCACAAACTAAGTCACGTGTCACTTCAGGCAGAAACCATTTTCAAATGGAAGTGTATAGAAATACATAAAAATACACAGACAACCCTACTAGCCAGTATGTTTTCTATTCTCCTAGGATCATAGGATAATTCAGGTTTGAAAAGATCTCAGGAGGTTTCCAGACTAAGCTTCTGCTTAAGGTAACGTCAACCACAATGTCAGACCTGGTTACTCCGGGCTGTACCTAGACAGGTTTCCAGCATGCCCAAAGATGGAGGCTATGCAAAGTCCTGGGGCAACCTGTTCCACTACCTGACTGCCACCACTGAAACAGCTTCTCCTGACATCAGTCTAAACTTCTTCTGTTTCAGTTTATGCCTCTTGTCTCTAATTCTCCCACAGTGGACCACTGCAAAGAGCCTGACTGACTGCCTCATATGCCCTGCAGGACTTCTGTCAGGTCCACCCCAAAGGATCCACTTCTTCAGCATGACCAAGTACAGTTCCCTAAGCCACTCCCCACAGGGCAGATACTCCAGTATCTAACCATCTCCGTAGCCCTCCACTGAACCTGTCCCTGCTTAATGACCATTGCTCTTGTCTATTTTACAGGGTAGCAGTGTATTTTTGAAGATGGATATTTGACCTCTGCACAGAATACAAGCACAGATGAGAACACAAGGCTTTCTTAATAGTTAGCTTCAATGGATAGAGAGAACCAGGAACAAGAAGTTTGGCTTTCTGTCTCAAGGTTTCCTTTGTTTCAAGCAGGGTGCTGACTTATAGCATCTCAGCCTGAGGAGCTATAGGAAACCCTACTAAGACAGGTCTCAAAACGAGGAAGGTATCACTTGTATTAAATGCAGGTAATGTAAATGTATGGGAAAAAAAGATATGGAAGTAATAGCCAAACATCATAAGCCAACACGAGTGTGCAGTGTAAATCTAGGAATGTGCAAGAGGTACATGAAATAACTGATGATATTAAATTGGGCACACCAGGAATTGCCCGTATAATTTATCTGTCAAGTCCCAAGTGAAGTGGACAAGAATAAACTAAATCAATTGTAACAAACTATACAATAGTGGGGAAAAAACCCACCCAGAAGTCTTAAAAGATCTTAAATTAAGGAGCCTATTAGCTCTTTCTGGATCAAATAAAAAGACCTTCACACTTGAGAATACAAAATAACCCTACAGCCAGCAAATCTGAGGTATTTCTTCCTACCAATACCCTACTTTATAATTGTCTGTTATTACTTTATCAGCTTGCTTATGACACCACATAACAAGCTAACCCAAATATTAAAATATGTGAGGGGAAGAAAGGAGAAAGAGAAAAAAGTTAAATCTAACACTACATATTCTAGCAGAAGATCAGGTAACTTTATTTGAAGGTATCTATACAGAGCTGCAAAACCTTGGCTACTGCTCTGAAAACAGCACTGGAAGCAACAGATGGATGATTTTATCTGAAATACCTTAAATAACCTCAGAAAAGTCTTCCCTGGACATAGGGCTAAAAAGAAAGTTGTGTTGTCTTTAGCCCTCCAGTACTATTTCAAGAGACAAACACTTCCCTGTAATTGCAGTCCAGACTCCTAAGGAGACATTTTTTTTTCCCCCCTCCTTTAAGTATGTCCATTTGTGACTATCTATAAGCATCATGTAAACACAAGAGGTCCACGGGCTATTTTAACCAAAGACACTGCAAATTGTTTCCAGCTTCTACAGCCTGCTCAGACATTTAGTATTTGAACACCTCCCCAAGACTTAAATGGGCACTGAATTAAGACGATGAACTGCAATCCCTGAATTTCAGATGCTGGCAGATTTATTTCCAACAGATTAATGGTGACTGGATGCTGGAGAACACACTGGCAGGGAAGGGAGAGGGGGGATTTCAGCTTTAACTCCCCATAGGCTCACACACCACTAGAGGGCCCTCGCAGCAGGTTGATTGGCTGGCATCTGCTTTTTTAACTCTGGCTTAAAAATAGACCTAGTTTCACTCAACTGCTTCATAGGATGAAATTGCAGGTATCTGCACACCTTCAGATTCATCTTAGACACTTCATGAAGTTGCAGCTAAACAAATGGGGAAGTGTGGTGTATTTTTTACCTATCATTTGTACTGGAGTAACAACCAAAACTTCGCAGAAGAGGTGAATTCATTCGTGCTTTTGATTCACTTTGAACTATACAAACCAGCTCGTGTTAAATGGAAAGCAGCTGGAGAGGGAAATTAATTCTGAGAAGTTAACAGAGCACTCTATTCCTGAGCTCTCAAAATCTGTTTTCTGCCTGTACTTACTAGGACTTCACAAGGGAGAATCTGACAAGCTGGCTAACTTGAAGGATGTCCTACCACAACCTGCAGTGCTTCTCTTAAACAAGAATTTCCCTACAGAAGGTTAGCCCTCAGAAAAAGGGCTCTGTTCTTACTCTTCTGCAATATGATCTATTTCTAGTGTTCCACTTTTGTCCTAATGATTCTTTTATGCTTTGACATGCCTTAATTTACTTACGTTTTCAACGTTCCAGATGTCATGAGTTCTGTCACAAGAACAATACACTTTTTTCCTTTGACTGTAGACTCCCAGGAATCATAGAACCTGACAATATTGGGATGCTGAAGCCCTTTCAGCATCCCAGCTTCCTCTTTAAATCGTTGTCGCTCTGACTTGGACAGCTTCCGATCCTAATGAAAAAGAAAAGGAACATCAGAAAGCTTTGCTTTATTTCTCCCTCAGAGAAGCAGCAACTTGAACAGCTGGGTATAGTCAGTGAAAAAGAATCAGCAGTCTTAAATACCAGTTGGTTTGCAATTACCCTGAAATACTCTATTTAGAAGACCTTCTATTACACAATCTTCTGTCACCTCCTCCCCCCCCTTAAAAACAGATTGCTCTCAGAGGTAAGAACTGTGAGTCTGTAGATTATCTCATCTCCTCTTCCTGTTTCCTCCTCCCCTACTCTAATAAATCCAGGCACTGCCTGATTTGAGGTAGAAGGGGGGACATAATGTCCTCAAATATTCAAGTGTTCAAGAGTAGCCAAAATTGGATTAAAGCATCTAACTTATGCTGTACACAGCAATAACATCAAGTTATTCCTATGTGCATAATATTCAGACCGCTGGTAACAGATGGGATTAACCCTCCATATAGGAAGTAGAACATTCAACTTCTAACATATAGGATGTACTTTAAACCGTAGAAGAGGTGAAGGAATTTGATTTTCTTTGATTAAAAGCATCACCTCATAACTGCACAAGCTTCCTGTAATCTAGCATCAAGGGAAACAAAACTATAACTCGCCCTAGAGATACAAAACTATCTTTTGGCCAGAGACAGACCACGAAAAAAAGCATTCCTGGACAAGACTGTTGTATTATCTACCAACAACTGGCTATCAGATATCATCAAGGCTCTGAACAGCTACTACCAAAATAAGCTGCAAATCTCAAAAGAGTCTCCTGTGTCATCCAGCGTTCTCGGCTTACCAACGCATTACCAATGCATTGCTCACACCAGTCAGATTGATTGACTGACATAAAATGGATTCCTATCAAGTTTGTATTTAAAATAAAAAAAATCAACAAAAACCACAGGATATACTTGAAGCCTGGAACTTTAGAATCATTATTCATAAGTAACAGAAACAATCAGTGACCTCTTTATCAAATCTGAGTAATAACTAAGTCACTTCATATTTCCTTTTCAATTAAAAAGAGGTTGTAAAACCATGCAGTGTTTATTTACACTGCTCACAACCCCCTACTGTCCTCCAGGCAGTAATTCCTCTTCTCTTTGATTACAGGTAATGTGTTTTCTAAGTACCATTCAGCCATGCTACTACCTAAACCACCCTATATTCACTTAGATCATTAACCTTTTTTAAGAGTTTCACAGAGTATCTGGGTACAGACAAACTTCACTTCCAAATGAAGCTCTAAATTTTACAAGTGTGAAAGTCTTCCAGGTGAATGTCTAAAATTAGCTCAAGGCTCAGTGCATATGAATGTCACATGCGTACTTCTACAGTTCTTAGGAAGATGCTAAATTCTTAAGCCTCACAAATTTAGCCTGTAGACATCAAAAAGATTCAATCCTGCAGCTATTTCACTCTGCAGAAATCAGTGGTAGGGTCTCCTCACTCCATCAGCACACTTCAACAAATGAATTTCCATATTACATGGCAAGAAACACCCCACAAATATTTAAATATACAATATCTGCTTAGGTGTTGGGGTTTTTTTTTAATATGTAAGTAAGACTTCCATTTGAGCTATCTTACCCATCTATTAGCTTTCCTTTCATTACAATACACAGGGCAGTGCAAGTTCTGTTCAAAACCAGTTAATCTTGACTGCTACAAAGAGCAGTGATATAGAAAAGCAATGAGCTGCAACCTGTACATAAGTCAACAGGCCATACATACAGGATTCCAAGTAACACCCAATGCTTCAAGCAACACAAAAATCACAGTAATGTAATCATTCTTACAAGAAAACAAAGCAGAGTCTTCACAGCCCCTGCACTTGATCCATATAACCCATATTTTAAAACTTGTGTCTAGCTACAAATCCAATTATAGATGGTAATGATAAACCCAAGTCTGCAACAGTTACTTCTATGTAATTTTTAAATTTAGCTACACAGTATGAACACCTGCATTTGTTTTTGTCCAAAATCTGAATTTTAGACACGTTGAATTAAATTCTCTTTATTCTGTGCATTAGAAAAAATTATCTACCACAAACACTACTCATCAGTTTTAGACTACACTTGACATTAAGTTCTCACCTTAATCTATGTAAACTTCATCTCCCTTAAGTGCCTTACTCATTTTTCCCTACTCCTGAACTACCAGCCCCAAACAGAAAATAACAAGTGCTAATCACTTATCAATTAGACTCTTAACAGGTATGCATATTTTGACCGATTCCTTTCTGCTCACATTAATGGTAGTTAATGCAAATGTTAAAACAACATAAAGACATTCAATACTTTAGTGCTGGCATAAAAAAACCCCAAACACACACACACACAACAAACAAACAGCCACAAGAGAAAACAAACCATTAACCTAGACAGTGATAATATGCTCAGTATACTCAGTAATTCAACATGTCTTTGGAAGTCACAGTGCCCTAATGATCTGGGAGGACTCGATCTTGAAGGCCTTTTCTAAAGCAGATGATTCTAGGAACACACAGGCACACGAATTTCACCCCGGGAATACAGCTGGTTTTGCAACTGAGGAAGCTTTGCACCCTTCATCAGCACAATATAGCAAATGGGAACATAAAACAGAAGGCACTTGTTTCATAAGACTAGCAATGCATACTACCTTTAACTACCCTCAGTTTCTTGGAAACCATAAATTTATCCATAATAAGTTTTAAAATTCTTTCCCTAATGCTAGATAACAGAAAAAGAACTTCCAAAAGAAACCATAACCTAGCACTGAGGAAAACAGTAGATCTCACGTACAATTATATCAACAGAATAAATCTGTACACACAATGACTGTGCTTGGAGAAACTACATTCCAATGCAACCTGCCAACAGTTCACCTACGGGCTAACATGCAATTTAAAAATGACCAGTAAACGTTCAAAACTTGAGTATTCCATACACCAGAACCTTAAAACACAGCAGACAGTAAGATCTCCAGACTGCATAGCAATGGACTAGAACAAAACCCATCCCAAGTACTACATTTTGGAAGCCTCTGAAGCTGTTGTTATGGGCACATCTGACGACTTTGCTCTTTCTCGTACAAAGATGCAATTTAAGCAGCTGCAGCTACTAAAATACTGAGATAAGCAAGAAAATAGAGCACCAGATGCAATTTGGGAGACTGAGAAATGGTGCTACCAGCCACATTAGGTACGAATACCGGGGGATAGGCAGAGGAATGAGAACGTGAACCCAAACACCAAGTCGCTGTACAGCTGAGCTGTAAAAGAAAGAAGCTATAGCCACTTAATGAGAAGTTAAGAGAGATTTTCAAGACTTAGGGAAGGGGACAGCTTTCACAGTCCTCCGTTACAAATGTATATTCCAAGAGACTCAACAGCCCAGGCACGTCTTCCCAACAAGGCAGCTACTCAGGGCAATACTCAGATTCCACCCTGGCCTTTGAAGAGGAGTCTGCAAAAACGCAAGACCCTCAGCCCTATCTCCACCTTCAAAGATGTAGAAAAAAGTTTGTGGCATATCACTCAAAATAAGTACTCCATTGGATTCAAATATCATGCAAGTGATTCAAGTAAGATCTATCCTCTGCAGCCTTTTCCCTGCAACTCCCAATCTAACTAGGTACACAGATGCACATTTCAGCACCTATTGGCTGTTTTCAGCTGCAAGTATAAATAGATTTCACAACATTCCAGTATCACAAAGCCTAAGACTAGTTAAACAAATGTCATGTTTTCTTGGATTTTTATTTTTGCTTTTAAGTCAAACAGCCAGAAGCTACACAAAACAGAAGACACATAAGATGCTTTTTCCATAACCTTGGAAAACTTGAACAATCACATAATGAAACCAGCGCTTTAAGAAAAGTTAACAACATACAGCTTGAGATGCTATCCTGCAAAGTCCGAATTGTTTTGGAATTCCTACAAATTGAAAAAAAATGGACACACTCTCTCCCCCCTCAGTCTATTTTTTACCATAATGAGACAACCTTAGGCAGACAAGACAAAGTCCTAAGCCTAGAAGTTGGCAAATCACATTCTTGTTTCTCAGCACATGACAAGCGGATATAGCCCAAATATTTAAAAATACACAAAGCTGTCAAACTGGAGGACAACTTGCTTCCTAAAATGGATTTAACTACCCTATAAAACGGCCAGCATTGCTCTTCCTGAATTGACAGCTTCCCTGGAAAACTTCGGTGTCATATCCCAATGGCTGGGCAGCCCTTTGAACAAACTGCAACAGATGCATCAAGCCCACTCCATTCATTTCGTTCATTCCTTTCCACCTACACTAAATTGTTTTGAGAAGCCAGGACAAACAGCAAGGCTTCCCAGCACATGACCTATGGCTTTGCAGTGCCAGGGGTCCGAACGGAGACAGGCAGCAAGTGAAACAATTGTTCAGCTCAGAACAAATCAATAACCTTTTCTTGGCTGTCTCCATTTATCTGTGTTCTTCCCCTAGAATTTCTCTTTGTCAAGAAAAAGGTGTTTACATCATTCAGAATAAAACAGGTATAGGCTTGTTCTTTCACAGAATCAGGGAATTGTCACAGTTGGAAAAGACCTTTAAGATCACCGTGTCCAACCACCAACCCAAAACCAAAACCCAACCCACAATAACACACTTGCCCAGCCCACTAGAGCATGTCCTCAAGTACCTCATCTACATGCTTTTTGAATACCTCCAGGAACGGTGACTCCACCACCTCCCATTCCAGCACCTGACTACTCTCTCAGTAACAACCTTCCCAATATGTAAACTAAACCTCCTCTTGTGCAGCTTCAGGTGATTTCCTCTACTCCTGTCATTATTTACTTGAGAGAAGAGGCTGCACCCACCTCATACAACCTCCTTTCAGGTAGTTGTAGAGTGTGATATGGTCTCCCCTCACCCTCCTCTTCTCCAAACTAAACAACCCCAACTCCCTCAGCCTCTCCTCATAGGCCTTGCTCTCCAGACCCTT
Organism: Actenoides lindsayi; assembly: GCA_025331215.1. NCBI lineage: Eukaryota > Metazoa > Chordata > Aves > Coraciiformes > Alcedinidae > Actenoides > Actenoides lindsayi. The sequence continues at coordinate 5,960 of WTSP01027201.1, read as the reverse complement.
CCTTCACCAGCTTGGCCCTTCTCTGAACTCACTCCAGAGTACTACTTTACTTCATTTGCAGGAGCATGAATTACACACCTATTACATTACACATGCTACAGGATACCAAACAAGTGGATAACAAGAGAAATACTCGACATGGAAGGAACTAGACCTGCTAACTCATGCTATACATTCTCAAAGGTGATTTTCTGCTTCTTAATATCAAGTATAATTAACAGCCAAATTGTTAGGGAACCTTTATGCCCAAGAGAACAAAAATGACTCAGAAATCTTTATGTGGTCTCCATCTTCTACAAATAAGTAGACTCACAGGTAAGAGAGGTCAACTTTAAAATGGAATTGTTTTTATTTTTTTAAAAAGAAGCTCAATGTGTGAACTGTTATACAACTTAGAGCTGTTCTCTCACAATATTAGGAAGATATTAAACACAGAAGAAACAGAAACACTGGACACTTTAGACACTACAGACAGGGTTTACCAGCTATCTGCACATCCTACTGCTAGATCCAGAAATTGTACATAGCTACACTGCTGAGGTAGTTAGTGGGCTGTTGCTTTGGCTTTTTTAAAAGCTACAGTAGAGCAACACTGTGCAGCTTTTACCCAAAGAGATGCACTAGAAAGCCCCCTGCATTAGTAGGAATGAACCACCTTTAAGCGGTGCGATCTGAAAATGCACAGCCATGAGACACTCCAAAGTGCTGCTGAATTATAGATGGTCTGAATCACACCCAAGGTAAATCACCTATCTGCTGCTAAGGTTTTACCGAGCAGCATTTCATCAAGCTTTCCAAACATCTGAAAACTTGAGGGGAAGACAATTCTGCTCCCAGACTATTATTCAGAGGAAGAAGTAGTATAGAGAAGAGACAAACGTTCTTCTGTGTGCATTTCAGCACACGAGAAAGGCTTGGCGAGCCTTTTAGGCAAGGTTAATGAGGGGTCATCAGAGGAGAAGCTAGCAAGACTGCTCTGATATTCAGCACTGTTAATGGAGCTGAGGCTTTGTGGGCTGCAGTGTTCTCATCCTGAAAAAATCTAACAGTTAAGAGGAAAAAAAAAAAAAGGAGCACATTGACCATTGAGCTAGATTAACAAAATAGCAACAAAGAATCCACTGAGCTTAAAAATCATCCACATTACACAGTTGGTACCTAGAAATGGAATTTTCAGCACATAACTGCATCAATTTTTTTTGTATCAACACACAAACCACTTCAGACTTTCCACTGCTACAGGCTAGGTGGACAGAAAACAAGGAGTGGCTGCGAGAGGCTGTTCAAAACACAGCCCTGTGCAGCAACAGTCATGAAAACTGATCAAGGATATTCACAGATCCTTCCACCAGTATACCTTCCTACAGACCACTGAACACAGAACAACTGATAAAATGGAGCCAAACAGTCACTGTTCCAAAAGTCTGCATCCAGGCTAACCTACAGCACTTCCCCAGTCACCCCTTGTCAGACCTGTGCTCTAGACCCTTTACAAGCTTTGTTGCTTCTCTTTGAACACCCTCTGGCATCTCATTGTCTTTCTTGTAGTGAAGGGTCCAGAACTACTCAGACCCTTTCCTCTTCATTTGAGGATGGAAGACGAAAATCCCAAGCATAGTCACTGGAATGAAACACGATGCCAGGTTAACACTTACTGAAAGTACCATTTCCCATTGCTACTTAGCAAGTCTCCACAAGAAGCAATCTTATATAAGCTACAGACAGCCTGTGTGGTGTATGCAAACAACCCCAAGAAAGACAGCACTGAAGTAGAATATACATATCTAACACCATGGAAAAAAGTGTAGGCTTAAAACAGTCATCTATGATACCTCCTAAAGTTTCTGATTAAGGGTAAATACTCTTCTGTAGGCCTCCACTTACACAAGGTATTCAAACTGCTTTACGCTTCCAGAAAGCACACAAGTAGTCAACCCAAGTGCGAGGTTGAGGGATTATTCACATTAGTTGTACAGTTTCCTAGTGAAAAGCATCTACCTGTACATTTTGTTCTGTATTTTTATTTCTGGCATTTCAATACATATCAATAGTAGCCTAGCACAAAATTCATTAGGAGATGCAGTCAGTTTGTTAAAAACATACCAAGAAGCAAGACTGCTTCTTGTCCTTTCCCTTCCCATCGATACAGGTAAGCAGTACAGCAAGTTCATGCAAGTTTATTGCTGCTGCTCCAAGGTTAGAATTAAAGAAACAAAACACCTATATCTTGAGATGCTACTTGGGTAAACTGATGGTGGAAATGAAACTATCAATGATTGGTTCGAAGGGGAACAGACAGAAGTCTTCTTCTGTCAGGACTTAGTCTGAAGAAGTCAATTATATAGATCTGGAAAGAACTGATACTTGGGTAAGCTTCAGAAAGTAAGAAATACAACTTTGTCTTAACATTGACAGGGGAATATCTGCAACTAAAGCCCATGTCTTTCAGGTGACATGTCTTTCAGGCATTGCTCCCCCGCTTAACCTGTGGCTGTCAGTTTTGATGACAGTAGGATTCATCACCACAAGGAAAGGGGGAGAACATCAAAAATAGTTATATTCCTCTGCTGTGGTCACTTCCCACTCTCACACATGTAGTAGCACTTGTGCCAGCAGTAGTAGTAGCAGCATCTAAGACACCTGGTGGCAGCAATGTCATAGACTTAACCTGTGCTTAAAGAGATATCCTCAGCAAGAGCCTCTTGATAACAGAAAAGGCATCAGAACTGAAGTTTGTTCTTGCTTGCACCAAGTTCTAGCATCATTAAACACAACTGACCTGTAACCAGTCAAAATTACACACTCCTTCCAGGTCTTCAGCTAGAAAAAATAAAGTTGGTTAAATCCTCAAGCATCCAGGATCCCATAATTCACAAGAACATTCAGAACAAGCCCACTGCTAATACTGTTATTGCTGTTACAGGGTGCAGGCAGTGAGAAAACTACAACATGCAAAACCAGATGTTTCAAAAAAAAAAAAAAAGGAAGTTAAGAACACTGCACCAGAGATGAGCTCACTAACTTGGTGATACAAAGCCATTCTGCCTCATTTCCTCACATTGAGCAAATGGCAGAAGTGGGATCAGAAGTGCAAGGAGCATGCAAATACAACATGTATCACGAACACGTCAGCAGAAAACCACTGCTGTTTCTCTGTAGGGCAACAGTAGATCAGAATATTTACGGTCAGAAGAAATCTTAAACTTTGTTAGTGGGAGTTGTACTTTACCTTCTGTTACGGTACCACTGTGGGGATTTCCTTTCAGCAATGCCCAACGTGACTATACTGCTACATCAGTGCATTTCAATACCATGTGCAGTACTAGATGGAAGGCTCATGCCCACTGCTAACCAGGGACAGATGGATGCAAGCAGGCTGCTTAGAGATGGGGCAGCCAGCTATACCTCAAGTCCCTCTTGAAAAGATACTGATGGAGAAGGGAACCTGTAAAACTCCAACAGGGCTGGAATAGTCTGTCCAGCTGACAGGCTTCCAAAGAATTCAGCTGTTGTGGATTTTTAGGTTTCCACCTCGTTTTTCTTTCCTCTTACCCTTTTAAGAAGCATGAAGACTACACAGGCAGCACTAAAGCACCAGGCTTTCCCAAGGAAAATCCAACTTGTAGCACCTGTGAGTCTGTGCTGGATTACTGGCTTGTTTTCAGAGCTGTGCTGTGTGTGAACACACACTGAGTCTGTGCTTCTCCTCTCCCCACTCTCTCACATAAGCACAAACATTCATATGCCATGTAGGCCAAACTGAAGCAAATTCTACTTCTGCAGAAAACAATGACTCAAACTAATCAGTACATTCCCGAAGGAAACTGGGGGATGAGGAAACCTGCACTCTTCAGAATACAGCCATGAAAACTACGCAGCAGCTTCAGAGTAAATCAAGAACTCTACTCATACTTTATTGAATTAATGATACAGTTTCCTTTGCTCTACACACATCTAGTGAGAGAAAAATTTTAAACAGTAGATATGAAACCTATGGCTCAACATGACCTCCTCTGGAATCTCTCAGGTCCTCAGGAATCCGGTCTAAGAATGGCAGGCAACTGTTTAGGCTTCAGTCATTTCTATTCTAGGATTGCTCTAGGCAGCATTTGCGTTTCCTTCAACAGGAGTCTGAAGAATAAAAAGACAGCTAAAAGTTTTATTCTATTCATCCTGAGATGCTGAACATAAGGGATAGTAATCAAAATGCTGGTATATAAAAAAAATTATCAGTGTCAGAACAAAGAAATCATCTATTTGATGCATGGAAGATAAATGGATGTTTGCTATCTGATACCAGTTCACAATAAGGCTTATGTTTATTACATACAGCTTATTACAGAATTGAAGTGTTAGCTGAACTGAATTCTTGATGAGCTATTAACCAGCTGGACCATCTTGTCACTTGGCTCAGATGCCTCATTAGAAGTTGAAGCTCACGTCAATTCTCATTTTACACTGAATTGATTGCTTTGTCAATGAAAAGGAAGGTATGTGCAGTCATCTCAGCTTAAGTTTACTATGAAAATCCACTCCTCCACTCAGGGGGTGACAATACTGCAGGAAAAAAGCCTCCTCCACAATCAATTCTGGTTTCAGAGTAAGTCATAGCATCAAGAGAGTAATTTTAGCTCTTTTTGTTTCACATATTTCTGTATGACTGTAAGAGTCCTTTTATGAGCAGGCACACGTCTGGAACACTAGGGTGAACACTTAACTGATGTTGACAAAGGCAAATAAATTTAAAGAATCAAAACCATTCCACAATTCTTCATCCTATGTATTTCACAAGAGCTACTGGCAAAGGGGAAGAGTGAACTACATCTGCTTTTCAGTATGCTGAAAATTTGCATTAATATGCTCATTGGAAACCATGCAGAAGTGTCAAGATGACTCCAAAGATTTACTAAGAACAAGCAAAGTTGGACGTTCACAGGAACTAGTAATGTTCCTGTGTCCCTGACTAGATCCCTTGCAAAAATCCCAGCATAAAGCCTAGAAGCAATAAACTTAAATTGTTTATGCAAGTATTTGAGCAGCAGTCCCTGGCAAGGCTGCCCCTACACTGCTCCAGTTGTAAAACAAACTCACCTCAGCTCACAACACCCATTAGCTTCAAGTTTACATCCATTAGTACATACGTTGCATATGCAGCCTGGTTAGGCCAGCAGAGTTACTCTGCCCAGCTTTGCTTTTTCTGCAAACACTTCCAAAAAAAGAACCTCATCTCATTTAGAAAATTGTGGATTACTACCAGTTATGGCAGGATGACATATACATTGTAAGCCAAGCACCAGCAGTCAGCAGGAAATCCTTACAGTAATCACTAGAGAACTCCATGCCGGACATCTCTGCTTCAGAGATTGATCTCTCATTCAGTGATCCTTTGGGGATTCACCATAAACCCCTCAAAGAACTATCAGGTGTTCTGCATGTTCTTGCATGAGCGATGAAATCAAATAGAGAAATCAAACAGGGAAAGGCCAAATAGTTCCAGAAACAGTGCATCTTATGGGGTGACCAAAATTTGCATTCTAGATGAGGTCTCAGGAATACCTTTCCTAAATACTCCTGTTCCTACCAGCATTTCACAAATATCAAAGTCCTAAAACGCACTGGAGGAGCACTTCTTTGTTTTCAATCCTCACTGCATCAACAATGAAGTCTTGATGTGATCTACCAGAACGCCCACCTTCATCCCAGGCTTGTCATAAAGACAAAGAAGTAGTAACTTCTCCATGCTTACCTGACAGGTTGACTTAGGAAATCGGGGTCTTAAATCATTTGTATGTTTATTGCAGACTCGCACAATGATACCATAAATATTAGAGACATCTAGAGAACATGGAACAGATTCTCCTAGAAGCTCTGATAAGGTACACGGAGGACAGGGAGGTGATGAAAGACAGTCAGCATGGCTTCACTAAAGGCAAGTCCTGCCTGACCAACCTAGTGGCTTT
>WTSP01027200.1:46579-78059 GCA_025331215.1 Actenoides lindsayi | reverse complement strand
TAATTTTTGGGGTTTTCCGAAAGGCCACAAGGCCTAGATTTTCACAAAGACAAAATACATACTTTCTTTTTTTTTTTTTTTTTTTTTTTTTTCTTGTTTTTCCTGTGCATCATTGGTCAAGATGCAGAATTAAACTGAATAATTGCAATTCACAAGGATTAAAAGCATTTGCTAAATTTCTTGTCTGCAACATGCAGAATGTCATGGTCTTGATGTAATGAATCACTTAAGCATATGGGTGGTATGGGGAAAGAGTGTAGTGTAGTTATATAAAAGTCTCATACACTTTGTTTCCTTGAACATTATATTAATTCTCTATTGAAGCTCAATTCCCAAGGTTGTTGAAGTAAGATTTCTGGGCAGTTTTAGCCAGAACCATGAACACAGGTACCTGGGCAACTTTTAAGAGTGTGATGCACATGCTTCTTACCAAAGAAAATTTCATGTGTTGGAAAGTTCTTTTAAATAGAATCAGGGATAATTTTTTTTTTTTCACTAGAAAACTTAAATCCAAATTAATTAAATAGAAACTATGTGCCCTTGTACAGCAACCTGGCTCTTTGCTCCCATTGCCCTGCTTGGGCAGCTCTAGACTTTCATTCATCTGATGACTATATATTTTCTGATTTCACGTCTAACTGTATTCATTATTTGTGCACATCCACTGCATAACAATATTATCTTTTAATTCTTCTTCTCTCATAGCCAACTAAATGATTTTTAAAGAATGGTTGTACTGTCCCACAGTTTTCCCAGCACTAGCTAAATGCTTTTGACATTTTGTAATTCTTCGTTTCTCTGATCACCATTATAGCCCTTTTGTGGTTCTGTTGCCGCTATACTACAGTCTTTTGAACACAGTAAGCCAGAGCTGTCCATAGTATTTTAAACTTTTTCTATATGGCTCTTCAAGTACCTGGTAAAATCAAATGCCAGTGTTCTTAGTGGATAAGAGCCTTAAGTTGCAGAGTTTTGAGCAGAAAGGCTGCCTGTGTTACTGCTTGTCACTGACATACTTTTAAGTATTGAGCTTTTGCAACGTCAGCAGATACACAGGCATGACATCTACATAGGTTCAGCATCTGGAGTAGTATTTTATTATGATTGAAGCAAGCCTTCGTGATTAATTCTTTGTGTCATACAGTGAAGGAGATTAATACACTATGTATAGCATGTTTCCTTATCAGGTGGAAGCAGAAGGAAGTTCCTGATACTGCTGAGCAGTCTCTCACTGTCAGCAGAAGCTCACTGGGGGGCTGAGATGCCTGATTAAGGAGCATCTTGTAGTTTGGTGTTTTCAGGCTGTAAAGCATTTGCCTTGGGTGTCTGGCATAACTGCTTAATGTATTCCCTTTCAAATCAATGTGTTGATAATAGGATGTGTATCAATAAATTAGTTGCCACGGAGTTGACTGGGAATTTCCTTACTTGCTTTTATTTTTAAAAAGGGTTTTATAAAAATAAGTTGTTCAGGATTTCAGTGCATCGTGGATGGGAAATGGCATACTGATGCTGAATTTCATGTGTTGCTGCTTGCAGTGTCCAGGCTCCTAGGAGTGGTAGTCCTGGTTTCTAGAATTATGTGAAATTTACCATATAAATTGGGTGCAAATTCTGCAGAAATCTGGTGATTCTTCCTGACTTAATGATGCAATTCATTTGGAAAAGGTTTTAAGTTCAAAAGGACTCTGGAGCTTTGAGAGCTCAAATCCCAGTGCCTCAATTTAAACCTTTCCTTATGAAACCAGTAAGTGCTTTGAAAACCACTAACAGTCTTGGCTCTAGGGGCATCCTGTGTTTCTTAAAAACTCTAAGCGTGCAAGAAGCGCTATACCCATGTACCAGACTAGCAATGAAGAATACAAAACCAAGGTCTGATAGGGAAAGGAGATATAAAAAAGCTGGAATCATGCTATAGCAATAAAATACATGCTTCCCACCATCCCCAGTGGGAGCAAGACAAGGGTTAGGTTATTATTAGCCATTATTTTTACAGTGTTTTTATTGAGAGAGATAGTCTTGACTGTAGTATAGGCTTTAAAAATAGAGTCTGGAAGTGTTCTGGAGTTTTTCCTGGCCAATGGATCTGTACATCAGATTGTACTTACTGGGAAGTATCTTTGAGATAAATAATGGTATAAAGATGCTAATTTTTCTCTGAAGTATGAATTTGTTTAAATACTGTCTCTGCCTATTTAATTTTAAAGGGCCAGACATTTAGATCTGAACAGAAGTAAAGATCTCTCCTCTTATATTTCACAGCATTCCTTTCTCCAGATTTTTTCAGCTGTACCTATTTGGAAATACCGTATGTCAGTTTTAGATGTGTTTGAAAGGGTTGTGGGAGAGCTGGTTCCATGGCTTTCTTTCAATTCCAGTATTAATTCTGTTTTGCTGGTGCACTTTTATTGGTAATTGTTGTGCTGGGTTTTTCTTAGGTAATAAAGTAATTTAAGCAATTAAGATTAGATTAAGATATATTTAATTTTTTACAGCATTTCCTACGTGTGTTTTTCTCATATCAGCCTTAACACCAGGGAGTATTCACTTCAGCACAGATGTGATTTTCCTCCCTTAAACATCAATACATTTAAAACATTTTCATCCCACTGCATTCAATTCACCTTTTAGTAACTGCTTAAGAATAATTACACATTGGAGCCTTTCTATGGCAGAAGGGGGTCATTTCCTAGGCAACAGATATTAATGGCAAAAAATAAGTAGTGTGCAATCATGCCTACACTTTTAAGACATACTTAATAATACTGATAGCATAAATTCTGATGTATAAAGCATTCAGGAAAATGTTGGTGTTTTCTGGCATTGAAACATTTGTAGAAAATGTTATAAAATGATTGAAATCCTTCGGTCCCCTAATTGTAATGTTGGAATTTAAGAATAATTAACAAAAAAAAGCCACATTAACTTTGACATTGTCACTGCTTTCCAGCATTCCACTTGTACGAGAGAAGACCTCTCAGCATTGTTTCTCATTCTCAAATGATGATAGAACAATAGATCCCAGTCACAATGTATCACTCTTTAAAATGTATAAACCACACAAAAGTTGTAGCCTATCCCATGCTATCAGCAACAAGTGCTAAGTTAGGTAGCTTGCAAGAAAGCCTTTTTTTTTTTTTTTTTGGTATTTTTAAATATATATATGCAGCAAATGTTAGTATGAATAATGTATCGCCATAAATAAGTTAACAGAAACTATACTTGTCAAAATGAATTTGCAAAGTATGTTTCTGTAATGTACTGTGTTTTCTTTTTAGTTTGTTGGGTTTTAGTTACTAGTTAAACTGTAAAAGGCTTTTCAGATCTTGCATTTACTTAGAAGATTGCACTTCAAGTAAAAGACTAAATGTAAAAATCTTTTAGAATGGAAAATCCTCAATTAGAATGTTTTGCGTCTACTTCACAGGTAAAGTGGTTCATCTTTCTAACCTAGCTGTAACAACTTGATAATAAAATGAAACAGTCATGTGGAATAGTAATAATGGATTTTGCAACAATGAACAAAGACATCAGTGTCTGGCTCAGTAAAAAAAAGCAAACATTTTAACCTTTTATTCTTTGGTTGCATTTTAGAGTGTGTGAACTGGCTTGGATCTGAGAGCCACATGCTTATGCACAGAGTTAGTTTTTGCTGTTGGCACTAGAATTAATGAAAATATCAAAAGTATATTTAGGGTTCCAGGAACGGCAAGTTTCCTAACCTTCTGTGTATATTACGGATACTTTGAAAGAAGCAAGAGCTTTGCTGAAATGCATTTTGGGACTGGTATCTGGTACCAGGAATAGCTCCACTGATATTTGTGAAACTCTGCTGAATGTAAAATGGACAGACTTATGGTGGAATTCATATCTTCAGAGCTGCAGAGCATAAACTAATTGTGATAATGTAAGTTCAGCAGTCAGACCAGACCTGCACTGATACAGAAGCTGACCGTATCAGTGAGTCTTGTCTGACATCCTGGAAACCTGATAGATGACCACCTGATGGACCCCAGGCTCAAACCTTCCAGGCAGACTTCAACCCTGTGTCCTAATACTGAAAATGGATGAAAAAATGTGGCATGACAGGATCACAAAGCAAACATGAGTAGAGGTTTTAGAGTACATGTAGGGTCTGCATCATTCCCTTCAGCTGGAGCTTTTACTCAAAGATAGATAAAGAGCCTTGCATCTATACTGCATTTCCAGTGTTACGGAGACACATTTTTCTGCTGCTGCCTGCATGTATTGTGTTTGACTCAGCCTCGGACTACTGGAGCCCATAAATAGAAAACTTACTCTAAAAGTAAAACAGTTTCTTTTTACTTGTTGCTGTTTTGCTGCCCCTTTTATGGAAGCTATTTGATTCTAGCAGCAGGATTTATTATTTGAAGATGACTATAAGGTAAAGTTTACTTCTGAAAGAGTAGCGCAGCATGGACTCAAGTGCCGAAGGAAACAGATGTAGATAAACTTTGAGTAAATATTGTGAGGTTTACCTCTTCATTATGATTGCTACAGATGTAGTGCTTGCAGCCGCAAAGCGTTCATGAGGAGGGAGCGAAAACCGCTGTGATCCAGTGGGTGACAACTAGAACTGGTGACAGAAGAGCACAGCTTTCCCAGCTCTGCCACAAATGAGCTCATTGAAATTTGGCCATCCCCTTTTATGTGCCCTTTTGGTTTTTGCCTCATCCTTTGGTCTCCTCAACTAAATAGACAGTCTCTGCCTTGAGGAGCTAGCAATGGTCTGCAAGTCTTTTGGTACGTACAGTTATCTGTCATAACAGGGCTGTTAACATAGACTGTGTGCACTACAATGACCGTATGAGAAAGTTTCCCTTATAATGTCAGATGTAATCACCTACTCTAACAATATTCTTTAGCTGAAATATGACTGTTGCCTATAAATACATCAGGGTTAAACACCGGGGAGGCAGAAAGAAGTGGTAAGCTAGAGGACAATGTTGGCAGAAGAACACAGAGGGATCAAGTGGCCTTGAATAAATTTAGTCTGGAAATTAAGAGAAGTTTCTTAACAATATGGTTCTGGCACAGCCTACCAGAGGTAGTAAAGAGGGCAAAAAAAGCAATTGTTATTACGATACAGCTCAATTTGTTTATGAAAGGGATTGTCGAATGCAGTGCCTGCAGCTGTAAAACCGTATTTAAAGAAAACCAAGGAAGTCCCTTTAAAGAGACTATAGTCACTTCTTTTCAGTTTATTTAAACTGTCTTTCCAGAGCCATGCATTTATTTTTCCACTTCTCTTGAATATTATTCTCTTCTTCCACTGGAGGAGTTTCTGGGAGTAAAAATATTAGGCCTGATGAAAGTTTTTCTTAGGTTTTTTTCCTACCTGTAGCACTCTCACACTCTATTCTTATTTATTCCCATGATACCGCAGAACAGTCTTTTTGACAACTGCATTAATAGCTCATGTAGAGAAGTATCACTTAAGAGAAAAAAAGTATGTGTTTTTAGGTGTCTTTTAGTGCAACTTAGCAATTGGAAGTAAGCCAAAATTTAACATCATTACATTTCCCAGGATCGTTCTGGGGCATTCTACTACAGAGCACGTGTTTCAGAGGTTTGGGAAGACAGTGGCATATTCCAGCAGTGGCCGTCTTTCAAGTCTGTCAGAAATAACTGTAGTGTTGCTGAGATTAATGGTATTTTTATCTGTCTGATTTAAAATCTTTCCACTTACCTAGTTGTCTGCCTGTCTTAGAAAACGGCCATGTTGTAAAGTGCTCATTTCACTGCTACCTAGGAAATTGAGTGAAGGTGGTTGTGTAATGTTTTTATAGCTTTAATTGGATCTAAACTATCTGTCGTCTCATATCCTGTAAAGGGATATCCTGTCAGAAACAATTTCTTACTACATCTGTGTTGAAAAGTCAAGAGCAGACAGAGAACGGGCTTGTGTCTGTAAAAATCCTGTGATACTGTAGACTCTGTCCACAGTAATTTTTGTAGATAATTGCAGTTTGGGCTTAAAGTATTCATAAATACCAAGCTTAAGATGTCTGCTGGGAGACTTGCATGTAACCTGCTGTGTTTGCCTTTGCTTAGTTTGTCCTGATGTAATGAATGAGACCAGCCCTTAACACCTTCTTCTCATGGATCATGCTCCAGACCTCAATTGAGGTCCAAAGCAGCAGGTTTATTTGCATGTACAGAGTAGTTGTGGTGGGAAAGTGGGTCTTGAGGACAGAGTTCCTTGACACTGCAGGAATGTCTTTTACATTCTGGGTTTTTTAATAGCCAAGACCCCACTCTTGAACAAGAACCTGGAAGAGAGTAGCTGAGGCTTACTAATGTAAAGACTGCACAAACTAGGCCAGCACCTTTAAGCAAAATTGAATTTGGATGGGGAACAAAAAAGAAAAATGCAGAACAGTGAATGCCTGCCAGGGAATAAGCTGCAGTCCCATGTAGTGCTCTAGGTAACTTCAGATACAGCATTTCTTCACAATCTAACTTGGAGATGATGCTGATCACCCTGCCTCAGTCTTGAGACTTAGGAGAGATCACTTGCTTATCTATACCAGAGTGGGTTTTTTACCCTCACTCCTTAAAAATTACTAAATATTCACATATGTGTATGTATGTGTATATATATATATATATGTCTGCTAATGTTTTAGAAACTGTTTTGGTTTAAAGAGTGAGCTGTCTGTACTTGAAAAGAGAGTAGAAGAACTAGTAAGAAACTGCTTGACACTACATATAGGGATCTGGTTAAATGTGAACTGTGTCACAGACATGCTTTGTTCAAGGTGCTGGACACTTGAATATTTGTTAGCTGTCATAGACAAATGAGCTATTTATATATATCTACATACGCACACATGTTACTTGCTTTGAATAAAACACTGTTTTACAGTATAACAGGTTCCAAGAATTGTGCTCCTTAATGCAACCCCTCTACTTACCAGAATCTCAGAACTGCAGCCACTAGAGGTTTTTAAAGCTGCTGTGGAGATTTAGATGATCAATATAAAATTAAGTAATTAAATAAATATAAAATTAAATAAATAGCATGCTGAACATTGAGAAGTGACTTTAAGACCTTGTTAAAATGGACGGCTCATGCCGACAGACACATATGAGATTTGGAAACTTCTGTTTCCTTCTCGGGTGACACTCCATCTTCCTTTCCCTTTTGAGATGGCAGGGTTCTTGGAATGCTCCCCAAGTTTTCATTATGATTGAAAATGTTCTTTGTCATAAGCATATGAGGTTTGTTTTTTGGCGTGGCTTGCCTAGAAGCTCATAGGAAATATTTTCTCCCTGAAGTGAACTGAGTGTAAAGAGCTGAAACCCATTCAGAAAAGTGATTTTTCCATTTGTAAACATCTTCTTGAAAAAAAAAAACCCACTGGTAACCAATAATAGTTTTCTCTGTGCACTTGTAGTGATGATAAAATTGAGAAGACAGCTTCATTAGAATGACAAGCATTTCTGATTCAAACATGCTGAATTCTGCTTCAATTGGTTGATGATCCTTACTCTGTAAGGTATTTTGGATCTCAGTGTCCTTGTTCATGTGATTTTTCTGCATAGATTAACTGATACTGAGCAAGCTCTTTTATGTATGCTACTTAAGCATAACATGTTTACCTTCCCATGTTTTCCTTTGCTGACTGCTTGTCAGTAAGCATTTAATTTTCATTTTATATAGGAGTTAACCATTCTCTGTTTGTTTATAATTAGATTTCTCTGTGTCCTATTACAATATACTCGTTCAAGGGGAGAGCAATGAATCTTACTGTATTCCTTTCTTCTTGAGTAAGTTTTCCATTTCCTTTTCAAGAACATGTCGCCAAAGAAAGCTTGGTTTGGTTTGTGGCCAGGTAACTGTCTAATCACAGAAAGTAGTTGAGCAAGTATAACTGGGGGCAGAATTAGATCCATTATGCTTTCCTTTAAGTTTAGAAATCTGAAAGGAGATCTGAACACAACAGGATATTCTACTGGTTTGTTCTTAAAGGATTGAAGCAGTGAGACAACCCATAAAATCCCCTGCAAGACTGTTTCCTAGCACAATTAGTTGTAGCACAGCCAAGTTTTTTCAGGCACTTGCTCCAGCTTTTCTATTGCTTGCTGTTGATATCATTACCTGGTTCTACCTTTGGCCACTGTTGCTGTTTTTCCTTATAATTTACCTCTGAAACACTTGTTGACCATTATATTGTTGCCACTTCAGCTTTACATGTTTGATCTTTCTTGTTTTGGCCTATATTGTGATACATGTTGTTCCTCATAAGACTTCTCTAATCTTCTGTATACAGACACATTTCTGATACTAAGTAGTCAAAAACTAGGATCATGATACTGTGTCAGTGGTCCCAGTAAGATCCTTGATGGATCTACAAGCATAATTTGTATCCATAAAATTTGTAGGATTGCCTGTATGGTTAGATTTAGTTATGGATACGTGTGTTTATATATTTGATTCCATGCATGTTTACTTCTTTCATCAATGACTTGATAGTAAAATGTTGTGCCAATCAATTACCATCTTTTTTGATGCAGGTAGACACACAGATGCATTACTGTTCTCTGCACCTTGTCTGCTTTTCAGGATGATGGATATCTAGGCATCTTCTTCCCAGTTGAGCTCTGTATTTCACATTTTTTTTTCTTTGCTTCAGTGATTTGCTACCTAGCTTGAATTATTGTGTGTTCTTATTTGATTTCTGTCCCACTTACCTCGTTGATTAGAGCTGTCTGTTATTTAAACCCTGTGCTGTTGATTCCATTTTTTCAGATTATTAGACTGCATGAAACCAGACCTATTGCTGATCAGCGTAGCAGTTTCTGGACTTCTTTCATGCATTTCAGCTTTCAAATTCAAAAAAGCCCTGATCTTCTAGTCTTACCTCAGTTTATTTCTGTCTGTGCTTTCTGCAGATTAGTTTTTCCAATAAGGAAAAATTTGAATTTAGAAACTCTATTAAATGCTTCACTAATATTCAGATGTATTGCCTTTCCTTTATTTACTTATTAATTTAATAAAACTCTCTGACTAGTATGAATTTTTCCCTTTACTGATCATTGAGAAAATTGCTAAAATGGAGGAGTTACTGACAACTTCTGCTTGTGGTCTGTAATTGATGGTTGATACATAGATATTTTGAAGCACCTGAAGATCTTGACCTGAGACCTGAAAGTCTTTTCTATCCCCAGTGTTTTTTCTAAAATGGAGCAGCACTGATGTTCCTGGAGTGAAGTCCAGCAATGCAGTTGTAGGGTTGTGGCCTTCTCAGGCTGTGCTGACCTTGAACCATATTGTCTTCTGTCCTGCACTAGTTTCCAAAACTGAATACAGGCAGGAATTCCAGTTACACTATAACAATATAGTAACAGTGCCCATGTCTGGAAACTGAGCAGGTTTTAGCATCGCTTCAAAATCACTTGGATGCAAATGATGCAAGTGTTATCAGAGTGACTCTGGCACATTGTGCCCCACACAGTGTGAATTTTATGTAAATCCATCCCTGTGAACGTCTCTACTGGCTCACAAAGCTAGAAAGCATAGAGTAGCTAATGCATGCCCAGTGTCAAGAGGCACACTGAAGGTATATGCATCCTACTCTACACCATGCATGAAAATTTTAATACCTAATGAGCTGTAAATTGCAGTGCTGTTTTGTGAAAGAGAATTTCCAATGGGGCATATTGTGCAGATCTCTCACAGGATTATAAAATATCTGCTTTAGTTGGCAGTGAGAGGACTGCTCAGTTGCACAGGATTACACTGAACGTGATGAATGTTACAGATTGCGTTGGAATGCACCTGATTTTGCTGTCAGACAGAATACTAATGAAATTCTTTGTTTCTGGCTGAGAGAAACGAGGTGCCAATTAATTGTGTCTCTTCCTTTTTTGTTTGTTTGTTTACTTTTTTAGTTTAATAACATCTCTTGGCACAATTGTGCCTTCCCGTTACATTATAATTCAGTGGATAACAGCATGGGCGTAAACAAATGGAAGGCTCTATTAAGTTTGCAAATATATGGAAAGAAATATTTATGATCCACGCAGCAAAACCTGTTGACTGTTTACAAGAACATTTTAATTGTCAGACAAAACGTCCACAAGTTTTATGGGACAAGCAAAGGCTGACGTTAAAGTTGCAAGATGGAAGTGCCAAGAAAAGCATGCATATAAGCGGTGTTTTCTGCTGTCAGTTGTGCCTCTCATTTTCTGTCCTGCTCTGCCCTAGGACTTTGCCCAAGGATTGGAAGACTCCTGGAGGCAGAGCTCGGGGAAAATCAAGTAGCAATCAAGTAGCTGTGTTTAATTGCTGAAATAAGGGGGATGGAGTCTAGATCAAGCATTTGGGTTGAGAAGTTTGCAAGATTAGCTTTACTTTTATATTTCCTCCAGACTACTATGCTGCTGAAGTTTTGACATTTATTCCGGGCCTTTGCAGGGGGCACTGAACTGGTGAAGAAGCTTCTTTTAAAAGCTCAGCCCTACTTTGAAGTCTCACATCTTTTACCTTATGCTTGGCATAGTGCTGCAGTTGTTGAGGGTGTAGGGGTTTGTTTACATCCTCAAGTTGATGAGCTGGCAAGCTCCCAGGGACCCATGAATATTTTCACATCCAGAACCACATGACAGTCATTCTGGCAAGCCAGAGGGGTTGGAAAAGCAAGAACTTGTTGAGTTACTTATGTCTCATTAAGCAGCAGGAGAAGGATTGTTGTGTCAAAAGCAGCCTGTGCTTTTGCCAGCCCTGGAAGCTGCTTGAGAACCATATTACGTGAGCCTATTATCTGTGTCTGCACTTGCACAAGAAAGTACATAGTGCCCTGGTCTGGCACAAGGACTGTCACCATGCCCTGATGGTGCTAGGTTCTCTACATCTAGTCAGAGAGGGTTATGAAGAGCCTTGTGATAACACAGTAAGACTTCAAAAAGAGGAGCCTCTGAGAAGTATATTCACAAAGTACAGTCTATCACATTAACCCGTTCAAATGCCTGGCTGGGATCCCTGCTTCATAGCAAATCGGTGAACACCATCTCCCAGGAATGGGGACATTCTAGATTTCTCAAACAGCAGAAGAAAATATTTTGATTGATAACTGTTGACGATATCTAAGAACGGTAGAAAAGAGGGCTCACTTCATTACCCCTATAAATTTTGTGCATTTTCAGTAGGTCCTTTGCTAGCAGAATGCCACCTGCCTGAAGACAGCTTCCAAGAGGAATAATTTGGGATGATGGAAGTGACTTTTGTTGTCTATTAGAGATGATAAATGTTGACCACAAAGGAGCCGTGCTTCTTATGAACAAAGTAACAGTTACATTTTTACGTGCTTTTCTTTAAACTGCCATCCAGGAATGTTTATGTCTTTGATCCAGTGTAATAGATGTTGAAAGGTATGGGGTCATGTAGCTGTAGCTAATAAGGAATATTACGAAATACTCATAACTTGCCACTTCATTTATGCTCTTTTTTCCTCATTTGTAACTATTTTGAAGCAATCAGGTGAAGCTGAGGATACAGAAAAAGATCAAGGTCCTGCACAAACACTCCCCACATTTCATGTAATGAAGCTGATCACAGCCTGGGAAATTCAATAGCATCCCTATTAATTCCTTAGCATCCCTATGAAATATACTGCTCTTCTAGAAGGAAATTATTTCTCCTTCCTAGCAAATTTTAGTGGAAAAAGTACCAGATTTGGTTGACTTCACTTGACATCAGTCTGGTAGTGGTTCTTTGATCCCTGTGTGAATTCCACCACCAAGCAGGTTGTATGGAGCAGCCGTTAAAGGTGTCCAGTGGAACCTCTTTCTTATGGGCAGCTTCATGCTTTGCTGTAGGTGAAACACTGAATGCTGGGGACATATTTGGAGTCCCCTGTGTGAGCTACCTTTCTGCAATGAAGGATGAGTTTTGGAGGCAGCGGGTGGGAAAATTGCTGACAAATTCCCTGCTGAGCAACTGGGAGATGAAGCTGAGCTTCCAAATTACAAGTAATGGAGAGAAAGGGATTATGGGCACACCGCAAAATGACTGTTGTCACGTGCACCTAAAGTGCAAGCAGAGCTTAAATCCACAGTATAGAAAGGTAGCACAGGGATAAAACCAGAACCCAATTTGAATAGGTCTGTATGAGTTTGGACTAGCTTTGCCTTGTGAAATGATGGCATGGGAACTTCATAGTGTGAATAATAGTTTGCATGGGCAAGAAGCAGTCCTGATTGTGAGGGTACTTTGCCATAAAAGGTAAGGGTAGGTAGTGGGTATAATGGAAGGTAACAGGTAAAATATTCAAAAGATACAGAGGAGTCAAGGTCCCTTTCTTTTAGAAGCTTCCTTCTTGTGGAGAGTGGATTTTGGGAGATATGTAGATATATAAATATGGAGACAGTGTCCAGACTTTACAATGTCTCTAGCTCTTGTAAATTTTTAATTCAGATACGTTTTTGGAATTGCATAAAATTTTAGATAATTTATAGACAAACGTTCAGCTACACATGTATAATTTTAAGGTATTGGAAATGTCTGTGATTAAGAATACATTAGATGCTTTTGTATATCTCGATACTTGCTCTTATTTTACAGACCTGTTCCATTGCACAATAAAAATATTAAAATTGATCTGTTATGTATTTGGCTTGCGCAAAACTTTAGCCAGTCGTTTTTCTGTGCTTTGACAATCAAGTAGCCTGCGGCTGACATTCATCACAAATTTCTTCAGTCCAGAGAAGCAAAAAAATACCCATGTTAATCATCAAATGCAGCACATGAGCTTCTTCTGTTCCCTGTAGGAGCCGGGTGGCTTTGACAAATTTTGCAAGTCATCCAGCTGTGGCAAATTATGCATCTCCTTCTTGGCGAGATGTGCTGAGACAGCGCTTGTCCTGTCAGCAGAAGTGGGTTTGCATCGAGTTGAAAATGGAACAATTGATTAGCATATCCTTAATTTTCGCTTTCACGTCGAATTGGCTGTCGGTGCCCAGGTGCTGGCAGCGGGGGCTGCGTGGTCTCTGGGAGGAGAGGCCGGGCCGGTTCCGGCTGGTTCTGGCCGATTGCAGCGGCCTCACCGCAGGACACAGCCCTGCCCCTCCGTGCAACCGGGTTTAAGGGCAAAATGCTGCCGGCAGTGAGGGGTGAGGGGAAAAGTGTGAGGAGTGGCCCTTTGAGCCCTGAAAGGAGGAAGAGGAGGAGAAGGAAGAGAAGCTGCGGGCATCAGGGCAGACGTTGCCCTATTCAGCAGAAGGTGTTCCAGCGGCGCTGTTGGAGTGAAATGTTGGCCGTTTCAATAGGCCTGACACCACAGGAAGCAGGAGGCGTTTTTATGTTTGTGCTGTTTAAGTGTTTCAATAAAACACTACCGAGTGACCCCATAGGGAAATTCTAATTAATCAGATAAAGTAGAGAAGAGATCTTTGAGGGTAAAAATTATTTCTCGTGCTGGTAAACTCCAGACCCCACAGAGAAAAGCATCTGCACTGAGGACTGTAGCTGTTGACATAGCTTCTGTTATGGTTGTGTCTGTTTGCTCTTCTCCGTCTGGTTTTGCCAACGTAGCTAAAAGAGATTCATGTGAAGGCTCCTCTTTCTTTGCATTGAATTTGATATTATTTAGTACGGTCTTGAACCAGAGGTTCTTGAAGTTGATGGTATCATTCCAACAAACACTAGTGAGCTTTGGGTCTGCCTCTGTCCTAATAAGTGACATCAGGTCGAATTTAACACAGCAGTGGTAAGTGAAAAAGACAAGCCAGTTAACTCCACAATTTTAAGTGTATAAAGCACAAAAAAAGTTATTTTGAAAGTTTCATCAAAGACCTAAGGTTCAGGTGATTTTAAGACAATTCTGTGTGAGGCAAAAAAAGAAAAAGAAAAAAAATAATTGGATCTGTCTTGTTCCCTGTGTTTTTGTCTGTTGTGCTTCTTTTCCATAGAACTTCTTATATCATTAAATCTTCCTAATCTATATATGAAGATAAAAGGTGACAGCTCTAATGGGAAGAACTGATTGCAAATTATATTTTCTTGGCAATGTCTGTGGTAAATTTGTAATATGCATAAGAAAACAGAACAAATCTTACCAATAAATTGAGGCTGTCTCATTTTGGATGACTGTCCACTGAGGATCATCCTCACTGCAGTCAGCCTCAGAATATCATTGATGTGGGTCAGAAACAATCTACTCTTTAATATCCAGGATACAAAGTCCCTTTGACATCTGCCATCTCTGTTCCACAGTCAAACTCTCACTGGTGCAATATCGTCTGTAATTGAACTTGCAAATTGCCTTGCTTTCTGAAATGCTGACTGCTTAATTACAATGGGGAAAATAGCATTGTACAGCCATAAGCTCAGATAACTGTGTAACTCAGAAACTATGTAATTATACATGTGAATAATGCTTTCTGTGATTTATGTTAATACCAGCGGTGATAGGCACAGGACCACTCTCCAGACCTTGTCTTACTTCAGTGTGGAAGGGAGCAAAGAAGCCGAATGAACCACAAAACAGAGAGAAAGGAGAAAGTGCAGGCCTGGGTTTTGCTGCCTTTAATCCCAAAGGTGTTCCAAGTTCACCCATACAGGCTTCCAAAGGATTGTGCAGTTCAACTCCTAGTTTAACCCACAGGTTTCCCAAGGGATGTTGTCCACTCAGTTAATTTAGCCTCAGCTTCAGGTCTCAATCTGAAAAAAAAATGACTGCAAGGATCCTGTTTTGTAGGTGTACTCTGAGGGTTAAACATGGAGACCACTTTGAAGTGCTTGAATACTATGTGTACATGAGTAGACCTGAATATCTTTAAAACAAAATGGAAACATTTCTTTCTGAACAATGTATGATTATGATGCCACAGGGTTTTTTTGAGGGATTGTGTGCATGAAAACTACTAGGTTTTATTTTAGGCTGGAGTAGGAATGACAAAGCAACTTTCAACCTCCTCATCTAGCTGAAAGGAGCATGTTCAAACCGGAACAGAGATACTGAAGATGACTCGGGATGATGAACCATTCATAATGTGTCTCTGGTAGATTCATGCAGCAGATAGATTGTTCATAAATCTTTAGTTTTATGAAAAACCTCAGTGGTATTTTTCTTCCTAATTTTCTCCATCTTATATTTTTTCTCGTGAAAAGGGAAGTACATAGGCCTCTCCCTGTGGAGGATTAATTACTCCATAACAAAGCAGCTGTAGAGCCTGGCAAGATTGCACTCAGATTACAGTCTTAAAATAGTGGATGGACTTGATGTTTTTCCTTCCAACCATCTTAGAATTGTTGTCATAAGAATGAATGATAATTGCATTGCTCTGTATTCTCAATACATTTCTTGTCGTATGAATAGGTTCATTTAGTGTCACCATCTTGGGTTGTTATGTAAATGAGGCATCTGAACTTAAGACTGTTTTATCTTTTCCTCTCTAATCAAGAGCCAAATCCTCAGGTCCAAACACAGATTTGAAGTAAAGGCTTTACATGTTATATTTGCATCATCTGGCTGCAAGCTTTACAAAAATTATCCAGGGTTGCCCATTACTTTTTTGTATGCTAGAAAAATGTGTGTAAGTTTATATATTTCAGGATAAAAAGAGATTGACCCTAAAAGGAGAGATTAACAGAATTAGGAGTAGAGCTGAAGGCCTTCATTTTTCAATGCCATAGTCAGTCAACTAAGGGGTTTTTTTGATAGAGATAATATGCAGAATATTTTGGGCTGGGGACAAGAGGTAAGACGTTCATATTGTTGGGAGTCACCAAGCATGTAGCTGCTTCAAGTCTCTTCAGAGATACAGAAGATCTCTTTTACTGTAGGCAGTAATTGAACTGACTAAAGCTATGTGGTTGAGTACATTTACAGATGAAATCTAGACAAAATAACAAAAATACCAGGCAAAGAAAAATGCATCAAATTCATTCAGTTAAGCATTAGTCTTCAAATATAGACTATTGGGTTTTCATTTTTTTAAATCAAAATGTACAAATCAACACCCCAAAATCAACTTTATCCAGAAGGCTTGACAGAGAAATTCATCCTGGTTAATCAGCACAGCTCCACTGAGATCAATGGTGATATTTAAACTGAGGATAGGACTCAGCTTTCTAATTTACCAGCAGCATATGAAATGATCATTTATGCTGGCACCCCAGTGAGATATGAATTGGAAGACAAATACCAAAATTACAGACCAAAGCTTAGTTTCCACTTGAAAGGTGGGTCATTTAGTTTGCTTTGCAGTTTGGTTACGTTCATACACACACACTGAATCAGATTCAAAAGAGGTCAAAGTTACCTGTTTCTTTGTGTGGCTCTCTGGTTTCTTGGTTTTCTCTGGAAAAGCTGCTTTCTTTTGTCCCCAGAAGACCCCTTTCCTTGATATACTTTGATTTATTTTTTCTGTTCTCATAGCCCTCTGTAACTCTGACTCCTCTGTGCCCTTCATTATCTGTAGACCCTGATGATGAAATCATTTATCTTTGGTACAGGTAAAGGGATGTGTATTCTCTGCAACTTCTCTGACTGAAAATGAGGTAATAGTGACAATAGAATATATGAATAACTAGATGAAAGCCAGTCTGATGATTATATGGTCTTTCACACACAACTTTGTGCAGGTGTCTAATGAACATAGCATCTGTATGTCGCAAAATCTGTGCTTGAAATTAATTGGTACTTTCCCTGGATCTGTGTTTCTCTCAGGACAGATATCAGTGGATGGATTTATGCGCTATCTGAGTGGAGAAGAAAACGGCGTTGTTCCACCTGAGAAACTGGATTTAAATGAAGATATGTCTCAACCACTGTCACACTATTTCATCAATTCCTCACACAACACCTACCTCACAGGTACAGTGTTGGACAGATCTGATTTCTTATCTTACAAAAATTCATAGCGTATTTGCAGTGATACCAGAAAATATACTAAAAGCATCAGCAATAAATGATGGAGCTTAGTCTTCTGGGAGGCCAGGGTAGCACTTGATTGTTGCTGTAGCTGCTAGCACACATACATCAAATATACTTTTATTAGCAGGCGGGCAGCAATTGTGTTGTTCAGATAAGGTCTGATCTGAAGCTCAATGAAGTCCCTGGAAAGTTTCCCTCAAGTTAGATAGGATTCCAGATTAAGGTCCTTATTTGGGGAGGTGAGAGAATGATGTGCTTTTTGTGCCACCCAAGGATAGCTGAACAAGTACGCGAAGCAGAATATGGGAAACATCTCCGTAGCTAATAAATTTGACCCTAAATGTTAAATCTGACAGTTTGTTGAGCTCTGAGAAATTTGCGTTGATTCGGAGATTAGAGAGGTTCCAACATGGCGCATAGCTTTCTGACAGTCCATTCATATCTGCAAGGAATGAAAGTCTCTGACTATATCTAATGTCTGAGCTCAAATTTTTAGGTGCTAACATGTTTTTTTTTTTTTAAACACTGAGCACACAGAAGCTCCTGTTAATTTGATTTAGAGCTGATGAGTCTGAACTGTGTTGTTTGCCCAGCAAAGTCAACAATGCTTTAAGATTCTGAAAAAACTCTGATGGTTTAAGAATACAACTTCTGGCACTCATTTTCAGGTCAAAGATGTTATTAAATTGTGAGAAAACAACTGTAAATTTACTACTGTAGTGTAGTTTATGTAGGAACAAACGTTTTTGACAAGATGATGTACACAAGGAGTTCTATTTGATTTGATGTTTTGTCTCGTCATGTTTGCTAATGACTTAGCCTTATATTAAAAAAAAAATAAATTAATCCTACAATGTATTCTAAAAACACAGCTCATGGATAACCTTGTTTTTTTAATGTTATTAACATACTAGTCTTAACTGACCGAGTTCTTCAGAATGCTGTTATGCTAAAATGTAAACAAAACCATGCAGCGGTGATGCCCTGTTTAAACAGACCTTGTGGTAGTTACTTTCATCTGCTTTGTGTTTGTTATAACACTTTCTACAGCACCTTCTAGTGCTTTCATAAAGTGAATGAACTGTTATTGCTTCCATTAGATACCATTTTTTAGAGGTTTATGTCTTGGCTGTGAAATGCATTTTGTGCTGAAGCTTGTCATGTAATTATTTGGCTTGACAGCTATTTTGTTTCTCTGAATTGGAAGAAATGAAAACCAGTGTGGCCACTTTTAAGTTATGACTGAAATATGCAGAAATTGATGCTCTTTGGAAGAGTGCAGGCTTGTCCATAGCAAAGGCAATTTTTAATTATGATATTTTGCAGTCCTCTTGCTTCCATTATGGACTTTGTTTTGTCAGTGAGGATTAGGACCCACTTAAACCAAATGCTACAGCTTTTTACAGATTCTCTGGAAGAAAACAATAAAGCTGTTATACAAATGTGGGAAGCAGAGGCACACAGTGAGGACAGACAGTGCAGTTTAAAGTTGGCCTGAAGAGATAAATTACTGCTCTTTCCTTTACCAGAATGAATTTAGAGCCAGTAACATACCACAAATTTTTATTAGCGCTGATCAGGACAGAGTCATAGTCTAAAGGTCTAGAAGCACAGAAGCTAAAGAACAAAGAACTAAGGTTGGGAATGTATGATTAGTCTAACCTATTCTAAATTTTTTAACTGCACCTCAAGTGACTTAACATATTTAATAATTTTAGGGAAGAAAAAGTTTCCCTTGAAAGTTCCCAAATTTGCTTTCACCTGCATGTGCAAGTTCACAAATCATCTCAGATTCCATCTACAGGTTTCTTTGCACGTATTTCTAAATGATTTCAGAAGCTGCATTTGAAAGTACGGTCCTCATTAATATAATATTCCTTGGCTTAGTAAATTGGGGGGGGAGTAAATCAGAACAAACTCGGAGGATAGTACAAAATAAGTTTGAATCTCTTTCAAATTCCATTTCAGAGTATGTATTTTCACATTCACAGGCACAAAACACATGCCTTTCCCTTTTAGTGGGTTCATTATGTTCAGTAAATGTGTGGCAGCTGGCTGACAATGGGATTAAGGATTAGCTTTTTTTCTGTGTGTTACAAGAACTTGACAGCATTAGATTTTGCTTTGAGGCTAGACCAGATGCAACAATCACATTGCCGTTTGCTTTCTTCCAACAAGAACTTAGTAAAATTAATAGCATTAATGGTGGTAAGGTATTCTTTTTCCCACGAAGATTTCTAAGGGTCTGCTCAAGTGCTCATGGCTTTGGAAGGGGAGCTTCAGTAGCACCCCTGCCCTCATTGGAGCTGTGAAATAGCAACTAGTCATGTAATAATTATTAGGACAATAAGAAAAATGTTCTGTCTAGCAATACTTTATGATTACTGTGCTTAATGCCCTATCAGTTATCTCTCTCTTTGTCAGTTTTTTAAATCCAGAAAAAGCATGCACAAAGAAACAACGTTATAACATAAAAAGAAACATGTGCACACTCTGAATTTATTTTTAATTATGCTAATAATTTTCCTAGCCTTTAGTAGAAACCCTTGGCAGTACATCAAGTCCTGATTATTTATTTAAAGTGTTACTGTTTTCTTTTTCTGAGGGAAATGTAATTTTTAAAAACAAAGGTAAAAGTCCATGAAGAAAAAAGTGATTTATAGGGAACCTAGGCTAGCTTAAAGAAATGTCATCTTTTGGAAACTTTTTTTTTAACTGTCTCTCATCTCTTTTTCTCACTGATATGGTATTGATTTATTTATTCCTTTGAACCCTTAATGTGCAACCCTGTTTTTTTCTGGTTTCTCCCCAGCCTCATCTCAGGTTACTGCTGTTGACACAGCGTCAAAGTGACTTTGCAGCACTTCTCTCAGCAGCACCCAAAGTCAACGACAAATGACTACGTATCATTATCTGCACTGCGCACTATGTTGGCCTTGCAACTTGCTGTAGTATATGTGAAATGCAAAATATAAAGTTCACAAACCTTTAAGGCCTATTTTTTTTGTCTTTGCCTAAAAGGGAAAATAATAGCAACCATATGTTGCAGAGCTATCACTTCAGCACACGTAGCCGACGTAGGACTATCCCAATCACCCTCATCATCTCTTCCCTGGTTACAGTTCAGTGCTTCCACTTGTTTCTGGAAAAAACTCTCATGAGGGGCGTGTTCTCTTCTTATTTATTGCTGGTGTGCCCTCTCCTCTACTATCCTCCAGCTTTTCTGTTCTCACTGATTCCTCAATCCTGACTGTAGTTGCATATTACCTGCATTCAACACCTCCTCAAAACCTTCACTTTCAAACTCTCCAAACCAGTATCTTCAAACATTTCCAAGATGACAGCACCTTATGGAAGGGAAGGAAAGCTGGGAGGTGCCTGCTTTGAGTAGGAGTTTTTCATACCACCAAGAGCAATTTTTGTCTGCTGCTGTATTAAGCTCAGGTGATCAGCTTGCAAGACCCAAGAGTCTTCTCTTTTCCAACCACACCACAACCTTACCAATAAACTAGAGGGTAGGGAAGTTCAAGGAGCTCCTGCAGCAGAGAGGAGCTGAGTTGAGGAGGAGCCATAGCTATTCTCTCACCAGCAGACCCATCTAATCTTGTCCAGCAATCTAAGGCAGATAAGTGACATTCTTCCTGGCACTAGGGTCCCAATTTATCTTAGTACAAAGGCTAACAGGTAACAAGGAGTAGCAGTTGTCGTGTGCCTCTTTCATGTGTCAGCAGTTTATGGGAGTATATATATTTTTTTTACCTTCCAGCTGTCATTATTTTTCATTATTCCTCTTTAGAATATCATAAAACTTTGTGTGACACTGAGGAAAAGGGCTGAGTTTTAGAGATGAAGTTAATTTGAACATGATGACTTCACAGGAAATGAAGTACAGACCACTGTCTGGGCAATACAGACCACTGTCTGGGCCCTGTGGCCTGTTCAGAGCAACTGTGAAAGCTACTTCCATTGTCACATCATTGAATTGACCATAGCCCTTGAAAAAAAAATTCAGGGAAGGAAAGCTGTTGTTGCTTCACAAAGTGGCAAGACAGTCTGCGTGGAAGGTCTTAAGCGGAACTTTCTAAGATACCAGTTCAGTGTCCTGCTCTCAAGAAAAGAGATACTATATATAAAAAATAGCTTCAATAAGATTCATTATGATGGTGATTCACATCTGCCTGGCTCTCTTGCATCTTCCTCTGAGGCAGTTTGGTTTTTATAAGAAGATGATTGCTCAGTTAAGCACACTCTGAGTAAAAATTCCTCAGGTCTCCTGCTCTATCATGTTTTTTACCTGGCTGCTCTAATTTTGTCATCTGAGTCGTCATACTATCACTGTTAAACCTCAGTTTATCTTTTTGTTCTCCTAAGGGGTACATGCCCTCCCTTACCACCTTCACCTATGCCAGTTCCCTCTTTCTTAAGCCATACTTGAAGTGAGGGAATTTCTACTTTTAAGAGTGGAAACTTTGTAAAAGGGGCAGAAAAAATAAAAAAAAAAGGATTATATATCCTTAAGGCAAAATTAATTCTTGTAATATGGAACAACTACTGACAGCAAAATTTCTATAGGAATTTTGCCTCCAGTAGCAGCAGAGGTGAACATAAAATATTTAAAATAAAAGTATTGTTTGGTCTGATCTGAGACAACTGGATTCTTAAGAAGGAGAAAAAAAGTCAGGATCTTGAAAAAGGTTTGTTTCCTTTGAGTAAACATTTCATTCACTACTGTCAGTGAGTTTTCAAGATCCTCTGTGCTTTCTCTTATTTGCCTGCTTATGCCAACCAGTTGAAGCATATTGAAATAACAGATATGTTAGGTGAAGCATACTGAAATAAGACATACATTATTTTCTAAGCCTCCCTCTAAGAAGGATAAAACTGCATCAAGCACTGGGTAACCTCTGTGAGTACAACAGCAGCATTTGAAGGTCTTCAAATAGCTGAAATCTGTAAGACAAAGATTTAGAGCCAACAGCAAGGGAAAGGCTCTGTATGTGGGTCCCAGTCCCTCACTCAGCTGGTCATGCAGTGTGTCTTTCCCAAGTGGATCCCCCAGCGAGGACGAGCGTTCCCCCATGTCAGGGAGTGTCTGTCACATAGCCTGGCTGTGGTGTGTGAGCTGCTGCCCAGGCACTGCTCCTGTCTGAGCAGAAGTGCAAGCTCAGAGGCCGGCCAGCCCCAGCCCTCCTGATGTACACAAGTGTTGCACCTTCTGCTTGGGTGGGCCTCAATCAGTACTGACAGCGAGTGTATTGCTGCTGCTGGCTGGAGTAGACCTGATCACATATCCTGCTTTGGTCCAATGTAAAGCCATAGGGTGAGAGGCTTATTTTGACTCACGTAAAAGCAGTAGCAGAATATGGCACAGTGTGGAGTATAATTCGCTTTTCCTGTGCAAGGCAAAGCATCTCAGAAGAAAAATAAATTCAGATAAATGTACAGTGTCTAAAAAACCGTAGCTGCCAGCACCTTCTATTGCTGCTGGAGTCAGGAGTCAGACTCCCAGCAGCACAGAGCTCCAAGTTTTCACACTACCAACTAGAGCCTATGACCCAGAACACTGATGACTTTCCCAGGACTCGCCTGAAAAAGGAGGTTTAGCAACTGATGTTTGTGCACAACAAAGGAAATGTACAGACACTTCTTCCTGCCAGGAGGAGGTGGTGCCATGGGTGGGTGAGACAGCAGAAGCAGCGTCTGCTTCTAGAGTAGTGAAGAGTCAGGTAACTACAAATATCTGGATCTAAATATCCCCCAGTTTTAGCAGGAAATGTGTCACAAAATCATGAAGTCCATCTATTACAAATAACTTGCACTTGGAAAAACAGTGATGAATGAACCCAACAAGGATACACTTGCTGAAAAATGAGCAGCTTAAATTTATAGAGGCGTGGAACTCATCCGTATGGGGTTACATGGGTCATATCCTCAGCCTATATCAATTAGCACAGGCTCATTTTGCTTAGTGTCCTGTCAGGTATGATTTGGTCGATCGTATTTTTTAGCAAAGCAGGTTTTTGTCAAAATCTGTTTCTCCTTATCCAATATGGTGTGATGGGATACAAAAATTATGGTGTTACTGTCGATGCTGTATGTGCTGTAGAAGGAAATATATAATGCTTTCAATCTCCAGTATTAAAACATTTACTTGTACTCGGGATATTAAAAATATCATATTGGAAATGTTCCCTTTAGTGTCTGTTAGCACATTTCGGCATTAAAGGGATAGTTTGGAATAGATGCAAATAGAGACTCACACAACTGAAATTTCAAAAAAAAATATATGCAAAAAACAGTTGAGGGAACTTTCCTAATATTCCATATTTCAGAAAAAATAAGCTGCTGAGGCTATTTATACATTTTTCTAGCATGTTGTGCTCTGACTGTGAGTCTTTCTGAAGATTGAATATTTTGGAGGTTGAATATCCTCTTATCCTTAGCAGGAATCCTTCCAAAATGTCTGAGCCTTATTAATAAGATAACATGGAGAAGTGTCATATGGCAAACGGTGCATGTCATGATTTACTTAAGCACTTTTGAAGGTTAAGGATTTTGTAGTTCAAAACGCTTTGCAATAATAACAGCCAGTAGTCTCTCAGGAAGTAGAGTTTGTTAATAAAATAGTTTGATAATCCAGATTCAATATGCTTTGAGGGAAAAGAAAGACAACATGAAAAACATTTTGCTGAGTGAATGTAGGGTTTTGGGCAGCATAACGATAACCTGCCATTATCAAAGGGGAAACACGGGAAAAAGTTAAGTAAAAAAAATAAATAAATTAGACACCTTGTCACTTTGCTGACTCCATTTAGATTTTCAGAACCTACCAGTGCTGGACACATTCTTCTGTTATTAATGTATATTTTCCACTGGTTCCAGCAGGAGCTGAGAAATCTTACAGATTTCAGTAAGAGTAATGTTAATACCTTGTGTAGTATTTATGATTACTCCAAAAATGGTAAACAGGAATTTTCAAATAGAAGGGGTTTTCTCTTACAGTTTTTAGTGG
This sequence comes from Actenoides lindsayi, assembly GCA_025331215.1. Classification (NCBI taxonomy): domain Eukaryota; kingdom Metazoa; phylum Chordata; class Aves; order Coraciiformes; family Alcedinidae; genus Actenoides; species Actenoides lindsayi. Next base: position 54,143 of record WTSP01027200.1, on the reverse strand, counting down.
AAGGCAAAAACACAGAGAAAACAGGCAATTCTATTTAGTGAAACAACCAAAAATGTGTAGTTTCCAGCATAAAACCTAAACACATACCCAAAGAGACAATAAAGTGAGGATTAGAGTAATCTGCATTATATTATATGCCAGTCTCAATTAAGTATTTATATGTCCCCTACCAGTGAAGAATCTTTAGTATAAATTAACTCACTGCCTCCTTAAAAAGGAGTGAATTCCCTTTCAGAAGTCCAGGAAGGTCTTCTCAGGAAGTCTGCTAGAAAGCAGGAAATTGCATCCATTTTCTTCATGTCTAAAGCAAGCACTGTAAAACAAGCACCATTCTTCAATTATCTTTGCCTCTCTGCTGCAACAGATTAGTGTCCATCTGACTGGAATCAAACCTGTTGCAGCAGATGAAGACACCGTGGCTGGATATCCTTCCCTGAATACACCCGGATTCTTTCTGGGTTTTGTTTGGGTTCTTTTTAATACTTCCCGAGTTTGGGAAAAGCTGAATTTTCCTAGTTTATTTGTAGATTTATATTACGCTACCGTTGGAAACTGGTAGTTAAATTAAATTTCTCCCCACATAATGCAGTATTGCATCAGGATATTTAACTGACCGACTCAGCGCGATGATTAGCGTATTAAATATTGATGTGAGACCCAGTAATGGTACCATTAGTGAGTGTGCAGGAGGCTTGTTTTATCTTGGTTTAAACTGCAGTGCATGTTTTACGAAAATGTGTTCCTGCTGTCTTGAGTCGCCTCTGAACTTCAGGTTGGTCGTCAAAGGATAACAAAGTCTTTTAGAAATAAGCCGTTTTGTTTTATTGCGTGCTTTTGATGCCCATGTCTGTCAGAAGTTTTTGAGTTGGCTTCAGTTCAGTTATTTGTCCTCACTCACGACGGTTTAACTGAGGGCAGAATCCAAACCGTGACATTGACTCTGCCTAAGTTACTTCCATTACGTTCTTATGTTTTCGGTATGCCTTTGAGTGTTGTCCCTCTCAGCCAAGGGTAAAAGACGCTGTTAACTCAAATTATTATCAGATGACTTGTATTTACTCCCGAGGCCCAAAATGACTTCCCTTTTTTTTTTTTCCCCCTGTTCTCGTGCTGTCGCAGCTGGCCAGCTGGCCGGTAACTCCTCGGTGGAGATGTATCGGCAAGTGCTCTTGTCAGGCTGCCGCTGTGTGGAGCTGGACTGCTGGAAAGGACGGACGGCCGAAGAGGAGCCGGTCATTACGCACGGATTCACGATGACAACGGAAATATCCTTCAAGGTACAGCAGCACAGCACGCTGGTGTAGTTGGCTTTCGTTGGGGCGGTTTCTTTCGTGTAAAATACGCCACAGATACACGGGTGGAACATTATTGCGTAGGTAGAAGGGAAGAGAAATGCAGGGTCAAAAAAGTGTTTTAGGAGGAGATTTCAGAGCACGTGCAGAACCATTGGAAGAGTAGAGTTGCAGTATTTGGACCGTGCACAAGAAGAGCTTCTTGGTCATCATGGCAGCCAGAGGAAAAGGGATTATAGAATTATAGAATAATAGAATTATAGAATCATAGAATTGTCAGGGTTGGAAGGGACCTTAAAGATCATCTAGTTCCAACCCCCCTGCCAATGGCAGGGACACCACCTACTAGAGCAGGTTGCTCAGAGCCCCATCCAGCCTGATCTTAAAAACTTCCAAGGATAGGACTTCCACCACCTCTCTGGGCAACCTGTTCCAGCGTCTCACCACCTTCATGGTGAAGAAATTTTTCCTAATGTCTAATCTGAATCGACCTATCTCTAGTTTTAATCCATTCCCTCCAGTCCTATCACTGCCTGACAGCCTAAAAAATGGTGTGATTATATGGTGTGATAGTCTGTGCCATCTGGGGTCTGGGCTCAGTGCTCCTGTGCATGTCCCTGCAGCAAGTCTCACAGGGAGAGAAATAGGGTAAACCACAGCCAGGGCTGAAAGACTAGATATTGTCACCACGAGTGGCTATACACAGTAAAATGGGTCTGCAGATGCATCTGGAGCCAGAAGAATGGGGAGGAAGGACTGGTTGACGTTAGAGCTCCATAGCATGCGGAAGGGAGAAGAGCTGAGAGGAAAGCTGCAAGGATTAGCATAGCAATAAGCAATGTGTCAGTTTACTCCTTTTCTCTTCTCTGCCTGGTAAGTGGGAATGGGAGACAAAAGTGCTGAACTGTGGTAGGAAACAGCAGCTATCATGGAAATCTCTACAATTTGCAAGCCTTTAAATTGCTGTGAGCAGAGAATAGGTGACTTGTGCCCAGATGGGGCACCCATCCACGAGGTCCAGACACTTGGCATTTTATTCACAATTTAAAAAATGAATAATGGTGTATGCAGTGTTACCCTTACCTGTGATCAGATCTGAAGCAGAGGATGAAAAAGAAAAATTAGTATCCTTGAAGATTGTGATGGAGTATTTGTGCCATTCAAACCCTAAACATACCATCTGTATTACTGAATTTCATCTTCCATTTTCTTTTTCCTGTATTACTGAATTTCATCTTCCATTTTCTTTTTCTATACTAAAAGGTAGATACTATACCTTTAGAAATAACCTTAAAATGTTACCTTCTTGTTATTCTTAAAGATTCTTTTGATCCAAGGTGTTAGGAGGATGGAGGTGTTCTGTGTAGTATTAGGATTGGTAGTCAGCACAGCTTATAATGATACATGAGGATGTCATTTTTGAAGTGTGAAGAAATAATTCTTGTTCATCTGACACACTAACTCACCATGGAAATACATTTCTAGACTTCCTTGTGTGCAAGACAACAGGAAAAAATGTTCCTTACTGACTTTGGTGATGTTACAGGTGTTAGGTGCAGCTTCTCTACTAGCTACAGCTTTGACAACGTTTCCCACACTTGAAGACTGAGTTGTTTGGGTTATTTTTTGAGGGTCTTGTAACTTCCTTTTGGAAAAAAACAACTAGTACTGCCACACTAAATTTCAGTCAGAACAGAACACTCCTCTCTTTTTTTTTTTTCAATTTGTTTTCTCTAACTCTTCACTAACTTGAGTTAATCACAGGAAAATATAAAAAACCTTATTGCACGTTTGTTATTAACTTTCCAGTTATGTTTATATGAAGCCAATTATGTTTATAGACATAGAGTTTGATTGCTGAAGTCCTTTAATTAAGGAAGATAGCTCATAACTCCTTTAGTCATGAGCTGGAATTTAAAATAAAGTTAATCTGATTCTTAAAAGGATCATTAGCAAGAATGAAGATTATCCCTGGTTCTTTAGATGTTCAACCCTAGCCATTGTGTTTGCAGGAGGGATATTGAAAGGTATTTTAAACTTACTCAGGAATATTTAATCTGTCACCTCAGGGCAAGTTTTTCTTCACAAAGAAAAATGTAAAAATGTATCAACTGCTTGTTTCTTTTCAACACTTAAAGTGTGTTGCTTGGCTGAGGAAGAGCAAAAGGGTAGTGAAATGATGTGTCAGAAGTGTGTGAATCAATTCAGAGTGATCACTCACTCTTGAATGCTGAATCACTTATCAGCTCATGCTTTTGGCGTGACCACAGCACACAATGCTTCTGTTCAGTCTGTCAGTTTTCCCTACTTCAAATAGGCTTTCTGAAATGTGGAGAGAGAAGCAATATATGCTTCTCATCTTTATGTTGCTGAGGGGTTTGTGGGTTTTTTTCTTTGACTGGTTTTTTCCTTGCTTCCTGACATACAGAAATCAGTAAGGTTTTTCTCAGCTGCAGATTGTAAGCTGCTGCCAGGGTGAGATCTAGGGAACCAAATATATATATATGCAATAACCCGGAATCTGTGCGTGTGTACTTCATCTGTATCTTGGAGACCTGTTTCAGCTTTTTCAGTTTCTCTCTGACCATGGAGAATTAGCAATTACATTTGAATGCCATGCAAGACTGAATCAGCAGCTTACCTGTTTCTCCACTGATCCAATGCCAGAGCTTCTCATCCTTAGATTTCATCTGTGTAATCCTGATTTTACTCTTTCAGGTTATTTTTTCCATGCATGCTAGATTTCATCCCTTTTTGCAGTTGAAAATAAATTTATGGATTTACTCCACAGCTTGAGCAGTGTATGGGAGCAAGAAAGGTCTCAGGACTGCTTTCAGCAGTACTTCTTACACCCAGTCTCAAGTGTTCTTAAGCACTGAATGATGCTTCATAACCAATGGGAGGGTGCAGGTGGATGGAGACCAAGCCAGTGCTGATGATCTGGGTGAAAAGCATAAGGATGGGGGCACTCTATATTTGTAACCTAATTCTCAGCCACCCAGTTCCCTTGTAACAGCAAAATTGCTTTAGATGTTTTTGAGAATCTCACAAGATTTTGTTTCTACTTCCATGAAGGCTATAAATTTTGTGTGCATCCTAGCTCATATTGGCAAATCTTGCAGTGTTCTTGTGCTTTCCTTCTAGCCATGGATTCTGCAACTCGACATCAGAAGAATGTACCAGAAGCTCAGCTTTTATTTTAGGAAGTGGATTTCTTACTGTTGTGCTTCACAATCCTTTAAAAGTTCAGAAAGTGAACAAAAGGAATTCCCAGAGGAGATTTGTTTAAAATAAATAAATCTTTTAGCTTTTAATAATCCTTATGATTTGGGACGAAACAGGCATATGGTTTCTATAAACTCCAGAGTTTGAGGTTCTTATAAACTCCGAAGTTTGACAGCAATGCATATGCAAAGTCTTCGGTGTTTTATAAGTTCTTCTGAAAAAAAGATTTGTGTTTTAGTGGGAAACCATTGAATAAGTTATAACAGTGAGCTCTTTATTATATTTTGCACCCCACTAAAATAAGTGTGACCAAATGATCCCTCTACTAGATTTACAGTTGCCATTTTCCATCAAAGATGAAAGAAAACTTCTACAGAAGTTTGTTTCTGAGATCTCTGTTTGATGATTACTACACAGCTAAGTGTTTTAACTGAGTAATGTCTTTTCCTTTTTTCTTTCTTTCGCCTTAAAGGGATTTCTGTCATCAAAAATGAGGGAACTAAAACTTGTGAGTCAGAGTATAACTAAGGATTTTATGGATACGTGCTAGTGCGGATGATGTTTCAAAGATATGCCTTTGTCAAAATGTGTTCATTATTGTGCAAAATAGTTCATGGAAGTCGTAGCTTTGGGCATAGAACAACTCCACACGAAGACCAAATTATACATTTAAACTATTGATTTAAGCAGACATAAGTCATTTCTTGAGAAATGCAGTGCTTGAGGCTATTCAGACATTTTGGAGATTTGATTACTGTTCAGGCTGAAAAATTTGTTTGCTGTAAAAGCACATCCAGAGCTTTCTGGGATATTTAGAATGGAGGGTCTGATTTCAGGCAGTTTGGGTATGATTTCAGACCTCTTTGCATCTTTTCTGCCTTTAGAGGCCGAAACACTGTTTCTTTAGAGACATAAATCTGTAACTGTATGTATTTTGATTCTTTAGGAAGTAATAGAAGCCATCGCTGAATGTGCATTTAAGACATCACCCTTTCCAATCCTCCTTTCCTTTGAAAATCATGTGGATTCGTAAGTAATTACTATGTTTTCCTGTATGGTATTATATTTTCTTACAAGGTCTGAGCACGGAATTACGTCACAGTTTTATTATATAACACGATTAACAGGTTTTGCCCCAAAAAAACTTGTATCAGCCTAGGTAACCAAGATGATCAGAATGAATTGGGCATGTTCTTAAAAACCTTCCCGGAGTAGAACCTTTTGTAGGAAAGGGAAAGTTTGAATAAGTGAGACAAATTGTGTTAACTTACAGTCTAAGTATGTCCCGGTGGAATGTGATGATAGTTCATCAAAGAAAAAGAGGCAATGCTTCACCTGCTTATGACCCTGTTCTGTTCTATAAGCATATTCTGGGCACAGAATTTGGTCTACTTCTTGTGTGTTAGAAGTAGAGGCCAGAACCATAGACTGCTAGGATTGCAAAATAGGTGTTATGGATGGCCAGGAGCTGTTCAGTCAAAAAATACCAGTTTGCCTAAGCTGTTTTCCTTTTTTTTTTTTTTTTTAATTACAAAGAAAGGACATTTTTTTCTGTGTAAGAAAAGAAAAAAACACTTCTAAATTTGTCCCAGTGATATTATTATTATTATTGGATTAGTTTTGATTCTTCCTTTTTAATGTTTAACATTAACTTTGGTTTTGCATATAGACCATATGGCTCAAGACAGGGTGACATTGACACCTAACATGAGCCTTAACTTCAGTTGCCTTTTCCCATTTTGTTTTCTGCTGTGAAAATATTTTCAACAGTTTTGGAGCCAGTATGGGCTGAGAAACTTTATTTATTTTTTTTCTTCCCCCAATGTGAAATAAAAAAGTAACGTTTGGGGCAGCTGTGAATGATTTAATACAAATCAGAAAAGATGTTGGCACTTTTGCTTCTTGAAGAGGAAAAGGGTGAGGGCTAACTGCTTTTCCATTGTTTTAGGAAGAACATTCTCGTCATAAGGGAAGGAACTGGTAGAAGAAGCTGTGTAAGAATGTTTATAAGAACACATGTGACAATACTGATCAAAAATGATGTAGGTAGAAAAGTGTAAAATCTGAGAGCTGCCCTACACTACCTGTATACTTTACAGTATGAGTTTACACTACCTTTTGTGGGCAATTATGTGCTTGTGCTGTGCACATTTAAAGGTCACATGGTTATGATTCAAACAGCTACCTTCTAAGTCTTGCTTAGTTAGTTCCATCTTCCCCTGTAAGACCACAGAGATAATGTATTTAATTTATTTCTCTAATCAGTCCCCTCACTCCTTTCATTTCAGTGTAAGTTATATAACTTTGGACTTGCGTATTCTCACCTACTGCTATAGGTTTTAACTCACACATGCTTCTAAATTCAACTTCTGGTCTTTAGGAAAGATCTCAACCATCATTTTCCAATGTATTATATTTTGTATTCATTCTTCTGCATTTGTTAAAATACACATTCACTGTGGTACTGTAAGGCAGAAAAAAAGCTACATCCAATTTATTTTAACCAGAAGGCTACATTTTTCTTCCTTTAAAGTCATTAAGACTTAAATCTTCAACTGTTCCAGGGTAATCTGTTCTATTTTCGGAAAGTAAAGAAGTAAATAGTTCTATAATATAAACTCCTGTCAGATGTTAGTTACATGCAAAAGTGGCTTTAAAACTGTAAGATGAAACATTGTCAAAATTAAAGGTGGTGTGATACTGCACTAACATGTCAAAACAGGAATGGTTACTGCTCCATTACTCCAGTCTTTAGAATTTGCCCCCTAGAAAGCATTGGACCTTTCTCTTCAAAACACTCCAGTCATGGAATAATGAATTATCTCTATGTGTATTATTTGATGTCCTTTTCCTTGCATTGCTATGACATAGGTTTTTAGCAAAGCAAGTCTGCAAAAAGTCTCAAGTATTTTTCTGAGGCTTTATTGCCTTCCCTAACCCCCCCCCCCCCCCCCCCCCCCCCCCCACCTTCTCCCCATCCCTCGTGCTTTTATTTTTCGTTTTTTGTTCATATATTTTTTTTTTTTTTTCTTTTGCTTCCTAACTTT
>WTSP01027200.1:0-46479 GCA_025331215.1 Actenoides lindsayi | reverse complement strand
AGTAAATCTTCAAACTTAATGTGACTTCTAATTTTGCTTTGGCTGAAAATAATTTCTAGTTATTTTACTGACTGCTACAATTATCTCTTAATTTCTTCACTAGTTGCTAGAGAAATCTGCAGTTAGTCATGCCACTCACAGAAACCTTCACCTAATTTCATGGAATGTTCCTTTTGTCTTTTCATTTACTGGGAATACTGTTTTTCTTCTAAATCTTAAAAGGTGGGCTTTGCCCGGAGCATTAACAAAAACACTAGGTGTTTTCAAACAAATCCTACGACATCAATTCCTACTTTTGGGCAATCAAATTTACCTGCTAATTTTCAAGTTCCAAGAGTCAGTATTCAGGTATGGAACGCTGGTCTCATGCAGATCAGTGAAAATTTTTGTCATTGGCTTAACCACAAATTACAGTTTTAGGCTGTGTTCTCTATTCACAGCTTTTAGACAGCCTGTGATTATCAGGGGTAAGTAAGTTTTACATCATCACCACAGATGTGACGGCATTATCGCTACTGGACCTAAAGTGCAATTTTTCTTCCTTCTGGTTTATGTTCATGAGAATGTTTTGAACATTTTTGTCCACCTAGGGAACAAATCACTTGTTAGCACATAATGTTAAACATCTCATTTTGCTTTCTTCTAATATTTTTCCTAGAAGGACTCCTCTCTAATATCTTTATTGCCTGTGAAGAATTTAAATTTCCTTTACTGTAACTCCAGTATGTAGTATAGTTCTTCTTGCCTGTTTTCATGTAATAAAAAGTTTAGAAAAAGAGGCAAGCATAAAGATTTTAGAATATATAAAATATTATGTATACCATGGTTTATACTGAAGTCGAAACATGCACACTGAAAAAAGACAGTACTAAGAAAGGATGTGGTTCTATCAAAAAATAGAGAAGTGCCCTGAAAATGTTGAAAAGACCTCAAGAAGACCTTGACGTTTGAAATTGGGCTTGCAGGAAGATAAGCAATCTGCAAATCTGAAAGCAGACACTCTATAATTAGAAATGCACTGATGACATAGCAAAAAGGTTAAGTGATCCTTGAGCAGTATCCATATAAGATTGCTTCCAAGATTAAATTTAATTACAGTTATTCATATTGCTGGTTTCTTGCTGGAATTGTTATTTCAAATATTAACAGGGTTTTTATCACTTTTTCTTCCTATACTTTAAATTATTTTAAACTCTTCTGGGAAGCAGCTGTGTCTTATGCAGAAGAAGGATCTCTGCAGAAGTGATAATAATACAATGTTAGGAGCAGTAGTTGTGCAGTAGTGCCAAAGAACCTCTGTGTTTGACCTTCATGATAGACATAATACAAATACAGTAAAACAAAGTCCAAGCAATACAGTAATAGTAATGAAAACATTTTTTAACATTCTCTTTATTTCTATATCTCCAGGTATCATGTTCCCACTTTATCTTCCTTTGCCCTGACTCATTTTGGGGACACATATAATTAGCCTGTGTGCCACCCACCCATGTCTGCACAGTGAAAATCATAAAGCAGATAAAGTCAGCCCTTTTCAGGCAGTCAATTTTTGATATGATACTTGAATGCTGAGAGAATTTCCAATAACAGCAGATGTGGACCAGGATGGAACTGCTTTTTTTGCTCCATAACATAAATGGGGAAATACATTGATATAAAAAAGTTGGTATTTCAGTCTATTGCTCTGGCTCTTAACTTTAAAAGAAAGGGAAATAAAAAGAAGCTGATATTTCCACTTTTAAAATACTGTAATAGTAAGACATAATCTATACTATTACTAATGTCCTATGTCTTGAAACTATATATATATATATAAGGGAGAAAACACAAAAAAATCTACCACTTGGTTAAATGCTTGTACCCCATAATATTTATTTACCTCTTAGGAGCTTTTAAAAATATCTTCACGTATAGTCCAGTTCACAAAGACAAGTAATTTTGCAGTGTCAGGTTTTTCCTACTCTGGCCTTGTCTGCTACTACAAGACTTCTTCTTTTTTTAATAGTATTAAAAACTGTTAACTTTTCACATGATTTTCCTTTTCCTTTTTTCTGCCTCTGGGGTGCAGTGACATTGGAATTTATACGCTAAACCAAAATAATGTTGCATTACATTTTTCTCTTTTGCAAAAATGGAAGTTCTCACTGTGCTATCCTTGAGGTAAACATGTAATTAAACACGGAAGATCAGAAGAATTTGTTCTAGCCATGGTGACGCTTTGAAATTTATTAGATTTAACTCTGGCATATTTTTTTCAAGATTCCTATCAAGAGTTCTTTTTGGAGTTGATGTGCCCATTTGAAAATGCTACTGTCACATTAATTACTATGATTTCATTAATCTGCTTTTTTTCCTTCAAGGAGATGTCCTTTGAACTTTCTGGGGTCTAAGAGCATGGGGCTATCCCAAATATACACTGGTGGAGAAGAGTGAAATAAAGCTTACTATAATGACTCCCAGACCTATAGCAAATACCCAATCCGCTTGCTTGCGAAGAGTGAGGTGCCCTTGTCTGCCTTGGTAGCTGGTGATTAGAAATGGCTAACGCGCTGTCATAGCCTGATCTGTTCTTCCCGTCACCTTCTCCCTTGTGGGTTCTTAGTTCCACTGCCTTGCTTGTCTTCATCTTGATTTTCCATCCTCAGCTAAATGTAGCTTTTAGCTTTTTTGCAGAATTGGCTGCACGCAAAAGAAAGCATTAATGAAATGCTGTAGTGATTTAAACTGCATGCAGCGCTTGCAAAGCTTTGCAGAATAATTTAAAGCCTCCTCGCGATATATTTTGTCAGTGACTGAGCTAATGACCAGTTCACCCCGTACCTGCTTCAAGGGACATCCAGAATGCTGATCCGGAGGGAAATTAAATTTTCTGATTCAAATGCCACCCAGCCTTTATCTTAGCTCTGGTTTGGCCTTGCTGACCCCAGGAAGAGCTGCAGCGCTAGGTGTTTAGTAGGTAGCGAAAGACACCCTAGATGCAGCGGTTGCCGTGCTCTTAGTTTGCAAGAGAAAAATGCACGCTCTGCTTTTTTCCTATATACCCAGCTCAACTTTGTCATGAAAAATAGCTCCATGGAAACATATCTGCTTATATCACTTGTGTATCTTCCATGATATGCAGATCATAATTAACAGTGCTTGAGGAAATTAGATGAAACGATATAAACCTGTCCTTTAAACGAGACTTCTCAACAGAGTATCAAAAAAGAAGCAGCAGCTCAGTTGTTACAGATTTTAAACAGGCACATATAACAGAAACACACAGTCATCTAAAATTAGAGAGTGACTTTTGCACTGAGCTGCATTTTAAGATCATTGGAGTAATATTTCTGTGCAGTATAACCTCTCTTCAGTCCTAAAACTCCCATCACTGGTATGCCTGTTATGCTATGCAGGAAGTATGTCATTCTCTAGTTGCACTTTGGGACAATTGTTAATAGGTAGAGTTTACTGAGGTTTAATGAAAACCACTGAAATACATTACTATGGTAAAATTTGACACTCTATCTGACTAAATAAAAGTTATAATTTCTTTTAAAAGGAATCTGAGCATGTACCCAAACAAGCTAGAATTATCATTGAGCAGCACCACCTAGCAGCTCATTATTGCATCCAGATCCCCACTAAGAAGGCTGTCCTGTTATGTTGGTCCCTGTTACATACACATAACGTGCATGCACTGTGTAATTACACGTATATAAAATGTAGTTAGACCAGCACTTACTACAGTGGTTCTCCAAACTGACATAATATGTCTTAGCAGTAACGCAATTCTATCTACACTATGACTTCTTCCAGTGAGAGTATGGGGAAATACTTCTGAGTGAGCTGGCAAGAGCAATGCAAGATTTTCAGTGCAAACCCAGCCCGGGGGGTCTGTGGATGGGTCAGCACAGTGCTGAGATGCAGCTGCAGCTCTAGGCAGAGATGTGCCTGGATGGGCCGTCACGCTGCACAGGCACAGCACACACTCCACACGGGCTAACAAATAGGGTTGCATTTTAGCAGAAAATCTGGAGTAAAGCTAACTGCACTTTAGACAGCTGCAGTAAAACTTGTTGCTTCTCTACCAGTGCTCATAACCGGTGCAGCTTTGCGGGTTTTGTAGACCCAAGTAATATCTTCTGCCTCTTGTTCTGTAGGGCTGTGCCTTCTCGAGGTGCTAAGTAAGGTAGCAGGTAACCTTGGCTTGGGAAGTTGAACAGAGAAACCTGCACAGGAGACTGCTTTTGGTGTCACTGTTTGGGGCTTTATGCCTTAGGTCAGGTGTGACAAAAGGAGAAAGAAATCCAAATGGGATTGGGGGTGTGTGTATGTAAGAAGACTGCCAGGCATGTGTACAGGAGGAAAATGTTTAAACTTTGAATAAAAATGTTGCCTGAAAGAGGCAAATGTATGTAACAATTATTTCCCTAAAGGTAACAACTGACAGCCCTGTTTTTTCTTATTTTCTATGAAGTTCATGGCAAAATATACCTCAATATTAAAAGTTCAGTTTCACTATTATTCAATTGACTAGTGCCTTTATTTCATGTATGATCATTTTGATAAGCTCTATCAGAGGTATCAGAATAATTGCATGATATATCTTGGTCTCTAAAAACTCACAGCAATTGGATCCAGAAATTATATCTAATTTAGGCCTACTAGATATTCTGTTACTATTGCTTTCATTCTGTCACATTAGTAGCACTCATTTATTTCTTTTCTCCCCTTTAGCCCTAAACAACAGGCAAAAATGGCAGAGTACTGCAGATTAATATTTGGAGATGCGTTGCTTATGGATCCGTTGGAAAAATACCCGGTAATATGGTTTGGAATTTATCAATTCACAAACATCTGTGTGAATTTTTATTGAAGTGTTTCAGTCCTGTGTCATTCTTCACACATGGCCGATCAAACCAGATTCTAAAGGAGAGTTGAACAACGTGAGCTGTTGGTGACTTAAGCACATAATTTCTGATGCAGAGATTTTTCTGATAGAGTGAATTGTAATCTTCTAAATGCAACTGATTCTCATAGCTGCCATTTTACAATGTAGGCTTTCATATTTGAACTAATACTTATTTTGATTATTACTGTAGACATTTCATAAAGCATTTTTCTTAAGTGCCCTCGGTAGCCCTACTTTGTTTAATGTTGAGATTACCTCTTGTGCAAAATACATCTCATTTTAACAGGGCTTACAGAGGTTACAAAATCATCTGGCACAATGCAGGCCCTAAGAAATTCCTATAAGCTTATTACTTTTGTTGTTGTAACAAATTTCTTTTTCTTTTGGCAAGCTTGAACCTGGGGTTCCTCTTCCAAGCCCTATGGATTTAATGTACAAAATTTTGGTGAAGAATAAAAAGAAGTCTCATAAGTCTGCAGATGGAAGTGCAAAAAAGAAGCTCTCAGAGCAAGCTTCCAACACATGCAGTGATACGTCTAGTATGTTTGAACCTTCTTCCCCTGGAGCAGGTATGTACTGAATCTACAAATGTATTTCTTCCTAAAACACAAATGCTTCATTATAGCAGTAATTCAATCCGTTTAAATTGCTCAAGCACAGTGAAGGTCCACCAGTGTGGTTCTTACTCAGTAGGAAACAATGCTAAGTGTCATTGATCTAGGAATCTGTGAAGGCTCGTGGCTGAGGAATCACTTATGGAGTGACCTAGAGCACAATGATGTGTACTAACATTTATCCACTCTGCTTAGGAAGTAGAGTGAGCTGCAAATTCCTCCACTCTTAGGTGCCATTTCTATGTGCCCAAGCCTAAATCTAAATATAAATATTTTCTTTTTTCTCTTGCCTCTGAGGTGTGCCTGCCATCTGGTACCCTTTTAGACTTAACCCATTGCACAGGAGAACTGCAGTAGTCCTGCAGTGTCTTAAGACTTAGAGTAACTGTGAATGAGACCTCTTCCTCAGGCAGGCAAGGCCCAGCCTGCTGTTGTCTTGCATTAGTTGGGAGCATGTCACAGACCTCGATGCAAAGTGCTGTAAGATGTTCTTCTGTTCCAGAGATGGAAACAGGCAAAAATAATACTTCAAACACATATGTGTTACCATCAGGAATTATAAGGAATGTAGCCAGTGGAAAGCAAGATATTACATTTAACTTGTTCATTATTAGCAGAACTTTTAAATCAGAAATTAAATAGAAAAACTAATGAAAATATAAAATTTAATGCATATGTCCTGGTAATGCCTCTGGGAGCTGCTGGGGACCGTTGTGACTGTTGGTATGCAAAAATTAGTAAGACATGGTCTTTGTCCTTGAAGAGCTTAAAACCTAACTAGAAAACAAAAAAGAGAAGACCAGAGAAAAAGATAAAGTAAGGATTTGCTGTAAACCACAGGAGCAGATTAGCAGCAGGACAAACAACAAAATCTGTACATCCTGATTCCCAGCCCAGTGTCTGTTTTCCGCGCTATTCTTCTTCCTACTAAGACTGAAATTTTGGATTGCCAAAAGCATAGACATTTATCCCCAGCAGTAGAACACTTACAGAGTAAATTGAAAGCTCTACTGGAATATAAGTTCATTACCATTCACCATTAAAAAAAAACTTTTTCCCATCACTTGTCATTTTTTCTAAACCCCGATTAATTGAGCTGAAAAATTTCATGCTGGCAGTTTGCCTCAAGCTGAATTAAAAATAAAAAATAAAAAAAAAAATCCTGCTGTATTTGTGGATAACGTTGTTTATCCTATTAGGAAGCAAAGAAAGAGTTTTCAGCTATTGTGTTAAGAAATTCTGAAAAGGGCATGCTTTGGAGTAGGGCTTGGATTTCAAAGGAATGTTTGTCCTGGTGTCAGAAATGATTTAATACTGTTTTCTTGATTTGCTTTAGCCAAATACCAGGCGACAGAAAAATAAGTGTGTGTATGCCAACTGACTCCCTTCCCACACTTTAAATCAACCCTGGGTTCCTAACTCTACATTTTTCTTACCAGCACATAGTGCGAACCCAGTGGCAAAGTACCTGTGTCTTGATTTCTGAGTGCTTGTCTTGTAGAAGGGGTAACAGCTTTGTCTTTCAGGAGCCTCTCTGGGTAAAGACCTGGGCTGTGAATCTAGATGTTGATGATGATGCAAAACAGGAGAGTTGGTCCCATAATAGAATGTGTAATTTTACAAATTAACTAACAAATACCATGTCTATGTTACCTATATAACAACCTCTGTTAACTGTAGATTGTGAAGATGAACAGTTACAAATTAGAAAATGCTAGAACTGAGGTTGCAGAATTGGTGTGGTCATTGGGTTCATCTGTGACTGCCAGAATACATTACTTGTTACCCTTCTGTTAGCCATTGTTTCTCCTTTAGGACTGATGCCTCTTCTAGAGAATGCAGTTAGTCAGTATTTTTTCTCTCCCTGTCATTCAGTACTTGATCCTAGATGTAGCATCCTCATCTTGCAGTGAATTTCTGTGGGAGTATCCAGACTGCATATGAGCACTTGACGAACAGCAGTGAATTTATCTGAACAATACCTGTGGGAAGTGAAATAAAATTAAGCCAATTTTATCTAAGGACAGCCAAGTCTGAGAGAGCTTAAGAACAGTTTAGAGCTGACTGACAAGGAACATCCAGGATCTGATTTTTCAAGAATACTTTGAATTTTTAAGTATTCAGAGCGCAGCTGCAGAGATTTCAGCTACAGATTACAGCTATGAGCACACAGCATTTCTGTAAATGAGATGCCAGATTTCTGTTTGTGAACATTAAAAAAAAATTTAAAAAATTATTCACCATTTTATAAAACTACTGTGGCAGGACCCCATGAAGAACATGGTTCCATGGGACAGTGCTCAACAGTCACCATGACACTCCTCTTTTCACTGCCTCATTGCTTATGTGCATGCCATTATGAGCAACATGTAACGCTGAAGCACTGCAGGCATTATGCTCCTCTACACCCAGTACCAATTTCTTTCTGGAGCATGAGAGGAGTCACACAATTAAAGGTTGACTAAAGGAAGCCTAATTCTTGACATTCTTAACATGAAGTGTTTCAATCCTCCAACCTTAATGGAACCTTTTATGTACATTTAGCAAGTTTGGTATATTATTCAAGTAATGCTATTGTATAGCTCCTGCCAGGATTAGTGCTGATCTCCAGGAGAAAGTTGTGCTGATTTAGCTTTCCTGAGATTTTAAATGAGTTTTTTCATAGCAGTGCAAAAAATGCGGCTATTTATACTCACTTGTTGATTGCAAGCTTCACTGTGTCTCACACTGCTTGAGGTCAGATTTAAACTCAAATAAACCAGCCTGTTGATAATGTTTATATAACATACTATATAAAAGCTAGGTGGTGGTGTTATAGTAGTAGTAATTAAACAAAACAATTCTGAAATGAGCTTTGTGGAATACCTTGCAAGGGGTTGATGAAACTGATGTAAAAGCAACTTCAGTAGGGCATGATACCTGTCAGTCAAAAAAGCTTTCCCTAAAGGTACAGCAAAGCTACCAAAGCAGAAAAGGAATTTCTGAGACAATGCTTGTGAGATAGATTGTAGTTTTGGCAAACAAGCTGTTTTAGAACAACGAATAGAAGGAAATAAGCAAGATTTTCCAAGGAGTTAGATTACACTGCAGAAAGAACAGTGACAGTTCCGCAGGTACATACATTTTACTGAAACTGGGCTTACACTGGAAGTAGCCAAAACTTGCTGATTGAAAAGTACTTAAACTTTCTAGCAAATCGTTAATTTCTCATTAATAGGATGACATTTTTGTTGGTGTATTGGGTGTTGCAAGGAAGGAGTCAGAGGAAGACAGTGTAGAATTGGCTCCATTATTTCATAACTGAATAGAAAAAATTGGATAAAAGTTTTTAGGCTCAGTGTGTGTAAATGCATTGGTGCATTGCTGCTGCAGGCCAGCTGAGGCCATGACCCACTGTTACAAAGTAAAATGTTCTAGGAAACTGAATAAAGTTCATTTTTTCCTTTTTAAAAATAAGCAAGTGCTGATGTACAGCCTGTGGAAAAATAGCCAAGATGCTGGTGTCTCCCTAAATGTTATAGAGCTAACAATTTGCACCAGAAAGTGCCACATTTATAATCCATTCTGGCTGTTATTTTAAAGGGATCTGAGACAGCAGATTACCAAATTCCTTTGAATTTCAAGCAATGTATAATCCTCTGTTTCATTAGGCTCTCAGTATCTGCCACGCTGCTGAGACATGGTGAGAATGAGTAATATTTAGCACCCTGCTTCCTCAACCCTTGATAATAGGGATTTGGCTTGTCATTCCCAGATCTCTTTTCCTAATCATCTTCCATTTGGCATTACCGTGTAGAACCCCTCTGCCTATCAGCTGGGATTCAGCCTCCTTTGTCCACTTGTGAACACTTTGTCCACCCAGTGAACACTTCCCCACACGGCCTCATTCACTAGGGACAGCTTCCTGAAAACACCCGTGGAACTTCCCGTTTCCTGTGCCCTTCTGCCTGTGAGCAGCTGACAGCGTTTGCATTGTAACTTATCTGTTGTGGTAGGGAGCAACATCTTTTTATTTCTTGATATTCTTCTGTCCACCTCTGTCCATGGGCAGGCTCTTGTCTCATACTTGGAAGGCAGGCCCTTGGAGCAGGACTCTTTGTTTTCACTGTATTTATATGGTATGTAGCACGGAGAGGTCCTGTCCTAACCTGGGCTTGTTTTTCCATTCTAAGTGTAAATAATAATTATGCTAGTTGTCCCTTAGACAAGCTCACATGTACATACTGGACTTGACCTGCAGCACAGCTGCACGTGCCAGCGCGTGTGCATTTCTGACACACAGTGTCTGTGCCCTCCTGGGAAGAGACAGGAGCGATGATATGGGGCTGGTCCCACCACCACTGTGGGAGGGTGAGCAGGAAGGCATCCTCAGCACAGCCATCTCCTCAGGCCAGCCATGGCTTCCTCTGACTTCGTATCCCAGCAGTGTAATGGGAAAAGAAAGTTGGATTTGAGTGTAGGACAATGCTGCTGGGTGAAAGGCAATGCAGATGTAGTTGTACTTCGTAAAACACTTAAAAATTTTTATTCTGTGTTTGTAATCCTCTGTGTTATTTGTCCTGCTTTTGCTGTGTGATGCAGGACTTGAAAATGAGATCCGATCTCTTTGGGAGTTTTCTTGTTAAATATTTTTAAATAAGTGAATAACATGTCGCATACTTTCCTCTCTGGACACTTCTAGCAAGAACAAGCTATCATCTATCTCAGCAGTGCAAGCTGGCTGAAATCTGCCCACGTCCCCCATTTTGTGGTCTCTGTGAAGTGTTATTTTGCCATTCTGGTTAAATCAATTGGGAGCTTCCCATCCAAAGATTGTCACTGCAAATCCTGAGAGAGCTTGGCTGGCTCTTTGCAATATGTTGAGGTTCCCTGAGCCATCCCTTGAGCCTGTTGAGCAATCTTGTTATTTTCTTCAATGAAATGTTCAGGAAGAAATGTGTTCATGAATAAAAGCCTGACATTTCAACATCTGCATCTGGAAGCAGCCTGGGTAGTCATCGTTTGGTTGTGAAAGGCACTCTCATTATTTAAGTCATCTGTGCTCTCCATGTTCAGAAGGGGCCCACTGGGCACGATTCAAGGCCTGCGGGAACAAAGAGGAGTTTCTTTATTGACTCAGTGGGCTTTGGATCGGACCCTAAATTGACAGGAGGAACAGAGACTGAATTGCCATTCTCTGGAGAGTTTGGGAATGCTGCACAGTGGTTAGATTTTTGTACTGCCAAAATAAAAATGCCACTGCTGAAGAAAGCTGAAAGCTTCGTGGGATAAAATCTTTAGGGAGAGTTGTCAGTCTTGCAGGAGTGGATAGGTAACTGCAGTATAAGTTAAATCTCCTTTTCCAGAGTCTTCTTAAGATGCACAGTATATACTTGATGGCATCCAGGCCCACAGGAGCAGTTGCTGAGGAGAAAGAGAAGCTTGATATTCCTTAATGGTTTAATTTCTGCTGCGACCACGTCATAACAGTTTGGAGGCAAGGGGAAGCATTCGTTAATTAACAATAAAGAATGTGTGTCTCGTCTGTCGGAATCTGATGAGTACACTGCAGTTGGGAGCAAAGCATAAGATGGGTGTTACTTGGTGCCGTTTACTCCAGCAGTATGTTTTCAGAGGAAGGATGAGCCTTCCGCACCTCCTCCCCATCATCTGGCCTGCACTGCCCCCCGCCGGTGCGTTTGCGCTGTGCCGCAGCTGTCCCAACGGCGAGGGGCACCAAAGCTCTCTTCTGTGCAGGGCATTGAAGCCAGGCTATTGCAGCTAGGGCATTGAAGCCAGGCTATTGCAGCTAGGCCCCCGTGCCAGACCCTCCCAGCTGCCCCACCCCAGTACGTGTTCTGCAATACCTTCTGAACACGTGGATTTTGCGGAACAACCAGATAAATGTTGATGTCTTTTCTTCGCCCGGTTCACGCTGTTCTGTGTGTGCATCCTGGAGAGGATGAGGCTTTCGCTGAAGGTCCTGCAGGGATCCTGCAACAGAGAAGGAGTTTGAATCCCCATCTCCCAAACCCCAGGGCTGTGCCCCAGGCATGGGAACATCTCTTCAGTGATACTGTACCCACACACCATGCACACAACACATACCACAATGCCCTTTTCTCTGCGCTGATACCTACTCTGTGGCTTCCAAACACTGAGCATCCTGCATCTGCAAAGCAAGAGGTTTGATTGGGCAATAAGAAGTTATCAATGCTGAAGATAGATGCATCCCTCGAGCAGTATATTTTATTTGTGCTGTGACAAAAAGCACATGTATAAATAGTCTCCTTTCAGCAGGGCTACTTTGCACATCTTTCTTGAATTTATCGCTGGTAATTATAGCTCTTGTTTCAGCCAGTAATTATTTTCTGCTTAAAACTTTTCAGGAGAAGCAGAGATTGAGAGCGATGATGATGATGACTATGATGATGACTGTAAGAAGTCGTCGATGGATGAAGTAAGGGTGTAGATACGTTGTATGGTGATGGGTCGGTTCAGGCAGTTGTGGGTTGGGTTGTGTTACCAGGAGCGACACTACCATCTAGCGGACAAAGGGAGGCAGAGCACTGGGAAACACACACCAACTTCCTGAAGTCGGTTGTAAATCCCTTTGGAAGCACATCTTTGCGGTGTTTATCTATATTTTCATTTACTGAAGAACAAGAATTAATAGCACACCAACTGATCTGTTGTATTTAGCATTGATGGAATAAAAACTTGACATCAAAAACTTAGAACTATATTTATTATTTATCCAACAGTACTGATAATGTGCTTGGCACCGTGTAAAGATAACTCAGTCCCTTCCATAGGAGTCATGGAAAAAGAATTACTATAACAACATTTTAATTATTTAAATTTTATAGCTAATTTTCTTTTTTTACTGTGTGAAGCTCCCTATGTGAGGTGTTCACTAAGCCAGGATCAGTGAAAAATACCACAGTCGATAGAAAACTGGGCTTTGGTATTTGTAGCCTCTGACTACCATGCACGGATCAAAACTGCAGCATTTTCCTTTCTCTGTCCTAGGGAACTGCTGGAAGTGAGGCTATGGCCACGGAGGAGATGTCAAACCTGGTAAACTACATTCAGCCTGTGAAGTTTGAGTCATTTGAAGTATCAAAAAGTAAGTAAGCTAAGCATGAATGACATCTTATACTGGAAATTACCTAGCAAGTGTTTGGAAGAAAGTTCTAGAGAAATGCTACTTGGTTTCCTCTCAGGGCAGAAATGTTCCCTCAGTATCTAGCCAAATAAATGCGTATTTATTTTGAAACCTGTATTAGTCTAAATATCAAACCTCATCAACAGTGCTGCCATTTCACAACCATTTTTGAAAATGTTTGAAAATGTTTTCATTTTTGAAAATGAAACTTTGCATTGTCTTTGTGGTCCATGACCAAAGAGTAACATGAGCAGTTTGAGAAAGGTGGTCATAAATATTCAGATGAATTGAGCAGGTGCTCTGTATTTTGGTTCTGCTACTTCTGTGGACGATTTGGGGTCAGTAGAGTCTGCTCTTCCCCATATGCAAATTCCCTCTTTCCTGCCTCTCTGTATTGTATAGAAAAGGCCCTAATTTGACCCCCTGCTGGCTTTTACAGAAGATGCCTCGCTAGGAATGCACTCAGTGACATCCTCAGTAAACACTGCAGCATCTTTTCCTTTCTTGGTGCAGAAACCCCTGCTGTTTGCCTGCCCTTTTTTGTTTTGACAGGTTTCAATACGCTCTTGGGGCTTTTTAGTTCAAAAAGCGTATAGCATTTTAATTTATTAGGGATTTGTGGTGGCCTTGCAGAGGACAGGTAATTGGTGCCCAAATCCATATCTGTATACATGATTATTCATTTCCTCATGATGGATACTAAACATTTCAGAAGCTTTCTACCTGTTTATTTGTATATGGGTATTTATACAGACATACATAGAAGCATTCACAGAATCACACAGAGGGCTATGTTTGTTCCCGTTAGTAGTGTCCCTTGGGATGTTTATAATCTCCTCTAGCTCTAATGAGAGTTACAAGAACACAGTGGGAAGGAGATATTCCTTCTGGAAAAGAAGCCATATGAATCCTAGCGGGACAAGTTAATGCAGCTGTTACAAAACTGTCTTGTGTAGATATCTTCTGTTCACATGCCTGTGCCTTTCCATGTTTGGTCTTTTGCAAAGAACTGCTGATAAGATTCTATGTCCAGATTTTTTTATCCTAAGTCCTGATGTGACTTTTGCTCAATTCTAGTTTCTGTGAACTTATAATGTTAAGGAATTCATTTTTCTGGTGTTTGTGTCAAATAAATCATTACGTGGTAAACGTGACCAGTTTGTTAAAGCAGGGGCCTTACGTGGTAAATGTCGCTGGCAGGTTAAAGCAATGGACGCTATAGCATGGCTTGTAAGTGCTGGTCTTTGGCCTGGCCATGACTCACTGCTGAACCATTATTAAATTCGGCGAAGATGAGCTGAATAAAGAAGGAGTTAGATGAGGATTGTTTTTTAATCTGCTGCCTATCCAGTTGTTGCCCGGATTTTATTTTTGTTCACCTGACTTAATTTCTCTAAGTGTGGAGTTCCATGCTTGTCTTTTATATATTGTCATTATTACAATGTTATAGCATTTTCCTAATTTAATATTTTTTAATTCAAAATCTGTTTTCATTTGTGATCTCTTCCTCCATGGTAATAACAGTACCTCACAGCTTCTGTCAGCCACACATTTTAAAAGTGCGTTTTCTGGTCTTGTATCCAGCTTGTTAAAAGAAATATTGAATAGCACGGGATCTGTAACAGTCCCCTGATTGCCCTCACTAGATACGTACCCTCTCTGTAATCAAGTAGCTGTCACTATATTTTATCAAGTTTTTCAGTGAGTTGTTTGTCCATTCCATAGTGGCTTCCTCCTGAGAAGATAGCATGGTGTAATGTTACACAAGAGAGAAATGTCTCTCTCTTGCACAGTGCTTTCTTCACAGGGCAGGTTTCTTAATCCTCTCCAGATGCTACAAGGAAATAATTGTTCTTATTTTAATTAGGAATTTGATTAAGCCCTGGACATTTAGTAACTGAACCCTTTAACAGCTACCAGTTCTGATCTCCTGCAGATGCTCTGCTTTAGGATAAGTCTGAGAGATACAGTATATTACTACAACAAATTCCAGCACCTCTGTTCTAAATAGAATAAAGCCGTTCTGTATGTGTGTTGCAAGTGGTATCCTATTAGTAAGAGGGAAAGATGGAAAAAGAATAATCTCAGTGCCTTTATAAAGAGCTCAGATGGAGGTGAGCTGGCTGGAATGGAGTCAGGAGAAAAGAGGGTATTGCTTGCTGGAAAGGAAGAGGGGTGGCTAGGAGAGCAGCCTCTAGGGAATGGCAAGAATCTTTCGCCATTAGGAGATAACAGCTCTAAATAACGTCAGTAGTGTGATGGTTGCTAATTAGAAATAGGGACCACAGTAAAGTCTTCAGTTGCAGGTCTCCTAGAGGGAGAGAATCTCTTTTTGAACACCACTCTGACTCTTCAGTGTACACTGAGAATACTTTATAGCACATTTTCCTCTCACATTGGCCCAAACAATCTAGCTCCTCTTTTCTTTGGATCCACTGTTTCCTTTTTGGCTTCCTCTAAGGGAAGTGCCCACCTGCTTCTGTCCTGCTACTCTCTGCAAGACAAGTGCTTTTGTTCAGTTTTATCCCTCTCCTGCAGCTTCGCAGTTTGACTTCAGGGAGCTGGCCAGGCTCACCTCCTGACCATCCCTGGGTTACTGCAGCACTACTACTTCTAAAACGAGATGAGAGCAAGCCTTTTCTCTGCCTTATTCTTTGCTTTCAATAAAGTGGTGAGGCTAGAGAGTTCATGTTTCATCACAGGCACTGTTTCCCTCATTTTTACAGAGAGAGGTGCTGTGATAGCTAATGGATATGACTTGCCAAAGCTGTGGCCCCTTCTAGGCAATCTACCCAGTTGATTGTGATGAAACGGGAAGCTGTTATTTTAGAGGAATCCTTACCCTCTGTACAAAAGTGTAAAGGAAAAAATACCAAAGCTAGAGGGGTCTTGACTTAGGCTGTCTGCTACAGCATGTCACAGGGGTACACTGAAAGGCTGGGCATGCATCGGGGAAAAGTGAGTAGCAAATGAAAAGTGAGTAGCAAATGATACACAAATTAATGTTTAGTCCTGCTGAGTTAACAGCTGAGGAGGAGCTTTTCACCACTGTCAGTTCAGAAGGTTTGACTGAATTAAAGAGGTCATAGAAGCTCCATGTTAGTTTGGGGTGAGGTCTGAAGGCTTGCTGGGACACAGGAGTGTACCTTCAGGCTTGATTAGATGGCAGCGTTGCCGTGACTGAGACAGATGTGACCTTCCCCTGACACAGGGAAGATAACGAGAACCACCACAGGCACAGCTAGCACTCTGCTTAGCTTCTTCCAGCACGGACATTAGTTATTCTAGCTTCATATTGGCTTAAAGCCTTTGCCTCTGTCTGCAAAGCCATTCTAGAGATCCACCAGGGCCCTCTGTGTTCCCCACAAAAGCTGCTGCAATGCCTCTGCATCACACCTGTGATCTTTGGTCTCTGCCCCTCGAATATATCAACATGGTATTTTGCAAGCAAACGTGAGAGATCTCTGCCCATGTACTGACTTCCTGTTTCTTGCAGCTGGCCCAGTGGCAATCTCAGTCTGTCCCAATGCCCTTAATTGGGGTAGTGCTAATGTAAGTTCAGCTGGAGCTCTGGGGCATGTGCAGAGTGAGCTCACTGCTGTCAGCAAATGGTTGTGTACGGAAATTCTTTGAGATCAAGGTGGGATGAGTTGGTGAATAGTAGATGGGATAAGGGGACTGAGACTAAACCAGGTGTTTTCAGCTCATGTGTCACAGATGATTTCATGCTCAAATGTGTCACTGTTTTTATTTTCCCCTTTAAACTTTCAGAACGCAACAAAAGCTTTGAAATGTCTTCCTTTGTGGAAACCAAAGGGCTCGAGCAACTTACGAAGTCTCCTGTGGAATTTGTGGAGTATCCTTGACTTTCAGAAAGATGCTTTCTTGGCCTTTCTATATCTGAGATCTGTTACAGACCTTTATTGAAATTTGGAGACAGGAGCTGGGGAAATAGGGAACCTAAATGAAATTTGTAGATTTGACTGTCTTCCTAGATGAATTAATTGGCATGAGTTCTGATGAGCTAATTTAAAAGCTGGCATGAGTCCTTGTGCTGTGGGCTAGGACTAGAGGGAATAGGCATAAACTACATATTGAAGACCTGATACTTTGTATTCTCATTATTAAATTTATCTTCCTATATGAGGTGGTAGGAGTTAAGGTGAGCAAATTGTCAAAATGTATCTGACTTGGTTTTTTGCAAAGTCACAAGGAGAAGGCTTGTTTTCCCATCACGCCTCTACTTCTAAGAGCACTGAGCCATTTTATTGCCAGATAGTTCTCTTTTTTATTGTTATTATTTTTTTAAATAACTTGTAAAGAAAAGCTAAGGAGCATTCTTTTTAGACCTCATGGTGTTTCTCAGTGTCTTTCATCATGGTTGCAGTTAAGAATGAATGGTCAGGATAAAATAGTACCTTAAAGAAGATTAATGGGAAGCTATTTCCACAGATAACCTGCATCATGTTCTCATCTTCTGAGATTTGTAGACTTAACTGTAGGAAGTGCACACTCATCATTTCTGTCTGTATGGAGGGGCCAATTCTAATGCTCATTCCAGAAGAGCACTTTTGAACTGAGCACCTCTCCCCATTCCAGAGGAAGATTTACTGCTTATAGCTATTTGGCCTCTATATAAATGCAATTTTAGGAAAACCTTAAGTTAGTAACCATGATAAATGGATTTTTTTGAATGCTCTTTTTTATGCATATACCTGGGCTATTTCTTTGCTTATTCTGAGTACTCTGTACAGGAAAAAAAAAAAAAAAAGCAGCTTTAATTACCTCATATTTGTCATATCTCCTACAAAATTGTGGATCTCAGGAAGCGTTATGGTTCCAGAAACCCCATAAGGAACCCACTGGCAGAAGTAAAGAACACCTTCATTTAAATATTGCAGTTGCATCTCTCTGCAAAGTGATTTTTGTTATGCATTCCATATCTTAACTACTCATCATTTAGATACAACAAAATGCAGCTAAGCCGAATTTACCCAAAGGGAACACGTGTAGATTCTTCAAACTACATGCCACAAGTCTTTTGGAATGCTGGCTGCCAAATGGTTGCTCTTAACTTCCAAACTGTAGGTAAGTAATGCTTGTCTCTCCATGTTGTAGGATGTACATTTCCACTTTTCTGATATAGTTTCTAACTCATAGGTAGGAAAGGCTTGATACGTCAAAAGATGTCTGGTGATTGAATTAAGGTTAAGTTCATTAGGGTTTTTGTTTAAGTAGGAATATTCATGCTTACCATGCTATAGCTAGTATAATACACATCCATAATGCCTTCCATATTGTCATCATTTCTAAGTTGTTACCATTGATCAGCACTTCGGATATCACGGGGATTTTTTTTCAGTGCTTTCCAAAATCTTGTTATATCAAGACTTAAGGGACTCAGATGGCAAATTCCACTTTAAAAGTGAGGCTCCTAGATGCACAAGTCACTTTTGGAATAAGTAGTGTTGATTTTCAAGGCTATGTCTGTTCTGAGGCATACAAATATTTCTATCTACTGCATCCCAGGACATATCCTGGCCATGTTCTGCCTCTGGGCACATGGTACCATGATATCATTCCCTTTTCCCTTTCCATTTGTGCCCTTGCACTCACGGCCTTTCCATGGAAGGCATAACTCCACACATGCTGGGAGTCTGCAGAGTAATAAAAAACAATTTGGGCTGGTTTCAACAAAGTATCAGGCATCCAGTGTGTGATGTTAGAAGGGTCTAGAAACAGAAGCACTCTGCTAGGTTGGGTGAAAGGGTACAATCATTACAACACTGAAGGACTCAAAATCTCACTGTCAAGGCTTCTTTTCAAATTTGAAAATGTTATCTATTGAATAGTCTCTGAAAGTTGTCTTGCAAATATCTTTCTCTGTGAAAAGAATCCAAGAGGGTGGCCACAATCACTTCTGAAGTTTCTAAAGCAAGTGTGCCATAAATAGCTGTTTATATTACAGTCAGTTTGAAATTACAATAATTATTATTTTATTGCTTTTTAAAGTTATCATCTATCCTGGAACATAATTCTTATCAGTATTTTTAACACCTAGATTTGTCTATGCAAATAAACATGGGAATGTACGAGTACAATGGCAAAAGTGGATACAGGTTAAAGCCAGAATTCATGAGAAGACCAGACAAGCACTTTGATCCATTTACTGAAGGTATAGTGGATGGGATAGTAGCCAACACCTTGTCTGTCAAGGTATGTACTCAGCTGGTGAAAATGCTCTCATGACAACTTCAGAGCATAGATACATTTCTGTTGTGCAGTGGCCTAGCAACCGGCTATGCTAAGTCCAGAAAATAAAATGCCTTTCATTTCATGGAGTGACATTTCATGTTTAAATTCTGCCTCACATTTCATATTGTAGGATAAATGTATTTTTATTGTATATTTGGTTTTTTCCATAGATGTAATTGGGAAGTGAACGGATTTAAGAGTAGTTTGGCTGTGGTTTTGGTAACAGAGGAATGAATTTAAAACATGCTGTTACAAAGAGGTAGATTGGATTTGAATAGCCAGAGCACTACACTGTTTAGTATAAATACATTTTCTGGTTCCCTGCAAGTTCTCCAGCAGAACTGTGGAACCATAAATGTCAGCTTCAATTCATTGCCAACTGGCTTTTCTTCATTTCTTTTTAAGGACCTCTAATGAAGTTCAAGGACTGCCAGGAATTTGCAAATTGAGAACTACTTGTATGAATGTTTAGAGGAATAGATTGCATTGGCTATGACAGAATCACAGATTTGTACTTGATATATCTCTAGTTACAAAAACATAAACTTTCTGAAATGCTGTTGTTCCTTTAATGGACTTGTCCATTAGAACAGCGTCCGTATTATGGAATCCACCTGCAAAATATCCTTCTATTTTCACTGAGACAACACAAGTGTTTCCTTTCAGGCTGCAGACACAAGCATAGCAAAGCAGTGCTGGGAGGGATATGAATAAAGTAATAATCTGATGATATGCCTGGTAAAAAAAGATGACTGTGTGTGGGAATGACCTTTTGTGGTGACTTGTAATCATGGAAGCTTTCAGTTCCTTCTGTGGGTTTAGAGGGACTGTGTTCTGCAATTTTAGTAGAGGAGGTGGAAGCCATTCAGTAGCCGTTAGGAGATGCACACCCTTTTAAACAGAGATAAGCATCCCAGAGTCATGAGACAGCTGTCAGAAGGCAGCTGCTTCTGCCTGCTTGGTGAAGATTCTGCTGGTTATAATGTCAATGTCAATAATGTCAGTACAAGATAGAGCTGAGAATGGATTCAGATTTGCTTTATGTAAGCCCCAATTTCTTAAGGTGCAGTGACACTGCTACATATTCCTGTGCCTCTTCAGTTTTCAAAGTAATTGCAGACCTTTCTTGAACTTTTTGAAGCTGAGGGTTGTGTGTCCTGTTAAAAACAAGAACTGGAAAAGGCCAGCTATTTTATAGTTTTCTTTTCATAGTGAATCTCCTCACTCTCTGTGAAGAGCCTTTATTAGAATACAAACTTTTTAGCTTGTTTTCCCCCTCATAGTTAGAAGCATATGTCATTTCTGTGCTTCTTGTACCTCTCTTCTTCTAGCATTTTTTGAACCTGTTGTCGAAAGTGGCTAGAAATTAGAGTTCAACATGTTGTGGAAATCGGCAGCCAGATTGAGGATGAGATCCAAATGAGTATTCCTGCTGAGGGAAGGGCAGCAGCATGATCTCAACCACATTATTGCTCACAGGGGAATTCAGGACCACAGGGTCACAGGAAACCAGGCCTCCTAAGTGGTTTTTCTGTGTCTGCAATATTAAAGAGGTTTTTTTTCTTTATTGTGGTTTTGGTTTTGTTTTGCTTTTGTTTTACATGCATGCTATCTGATCACTATTGAGAGTTATCCATCTGCATTTCAGCCACTCATTTCCGAATCCATTAAAGCAGTCTCTAGTGATCCTCCTTTGTTTTGATTTCAGATAATTTCAGGTCAGTTTCTTTCTGATAAAAAAGTGGGTACCTATGTAGAAGTCGACATGTTTGGCCTGCCTGTGGATACAAGAAGAAAAGCTTTGAAGACCAAGACCTCTCAAGGCAATGCAGTTAATCCCGTCTGGGAAGAGGAAGCCATTGTGTTTAAGAAGGTCAGTGTAACACTTGCTTCCCAAATATCCACTGTACTTGTTTTATCACTGCCCAGTTGGGTAATTCTGTGCTTTAATGAAACTGCATTTCTTAGAAAGAAGAAAAAGCGATTCTGTTCAGGTATTTCTTGAACTGTTTCTTGTTAACCACTGTTGGTGAAATTTTGCCACTCTAGTTGTGCCAGCTCCGACTGAAATAACTGAGTTTCAAGTCACCTTGATGGTTTCACAGGCGCAGCTGGAAGCAGCAGCCACGTGGCTAGGCTGATCCGCATGGCGTGCTGCAGGGCCGTGCTGCGAGCGAGCAAGCGCAGAGCCCCGCAGCAGTCCAGCTGAATTCCCAAAGTGTTTCACCTTGGCTTAACTGCCCTGCTGTTAACCTGAGAGCAGGATGATGTGGTACAGCTCTAACAACCTGGCTGTCCAAGCCAGCACATGCAAAGCAATCTGTTCTCGCTGCTTAGCGCTGAGTTGTACTGTATGAGCACAGCACAGGTGATGAAGCCACAGAAATCCCAGCCACTTGAAATGAGACATAGGTTCCTGAGTTACTCGTGCAATTTGAACAATATTACTGCAACTCAGTTCTCTCAACTTTGAGAGAGCAGAAAATACTGAGCGTGTCTTAGGATTGTGCAACGTGAATGTCTTCTTGTGCCTTGCAATAAGCTTGCAGGCGTTTTTTGAACAGAATCTCTGTGTTTTGCTTATTGGGGGCTGTTGTTAAGTGGGCCCCGAGTCCCAGTGTTGTAAAACAATTTCTTTTCGTATTTCTCTCAGCAAGTGTTGTACACAGAGACGTTTACAGAATTGATACTTGCAGCCCTGCTTTCTCAGGAGTACAGCCCTTTTCCCTGAATATTTGGCGTTCTGAATGACTTTCCTTTGGCAGCCTGCCAGAGCTCAAGTTTGGAAACATCACTAGCATTTTTTCTTCTGTAATGAACTTCTAATTATTGTACTTCATTTCTCTATTTAGTTAATGATCCTGCCTGACTGCCTCTGTGCTCAGAGAAGCATAGGTTACTATTTTTAGTAATGTTGACGATAAATTAGAGAAGCTCTTAGTTTGAATTGTTGTTTTGGTTTTGTTTTTTCTGTCATTGTCTAGATAAATTTTAGCATGCATTCTGAAAAAAAATGCACATCTGTGGCCAGGTTAAAAATGTGTATTTCTGTGTATATTTGCATTAAGAAAATAAGATTAATTATGCTACGCTTTTTTTATTTTAAAGTAATATTAAAGATTCCCCTTGTAGTAGGGTAGTTTAAGTAACCTTTTTCAATTTCTTGTTTTCTTTTTTCACTGTTTGTCCTTCTTTCTTATGTGATGCCAAGAAAGCACCCAATGCTAGTAAACATCCTGCCTGATTAAACCTCTTTAGCCCAGCCAGCAAGAGTACTACAGCACTGGAAAATTCTACTGTGGTTGACATGGTTTGTGTAATTCATACATTCACACTCCGCAAAACAGGTTGAGTTGCTTTATGAGCTTTCAACACTAATATGCCTATCAGTAACTTTTCTTAGAAGGAAATAATCCCATTGGCAGAAACTCAAAGGAAAAAAACAGATAGAGCTGTGAGTAATAAGCTGAAAACAGAGCGGCATTCAAGTGTGATTGAAAATACAAGGTCACATTGCTGGGTTCAATGGACTACTCCCACCTCAAATGTGTGATTGAAAAATGTTTCTGTGAGTGTTCTTTTGACACACAGGTGCATACACCTTGACCTCTTGTGTGGTAAGGCCTTCCTATGGATGTGTGCTACCGTCTGCTAGACTGAACCTTCTGTCTGCTATATAGCCTCTGTCAGGAAGGAGATGGTTCATCCAGAGAAGGAAGTTAATAATGCAACAATATTGCCTTCTAGGTCGTTTTACCTTCCCTGGCGTGTCTGAGGCTAGCAGTGTATGAAGAAGGAGGGAAATTTATTGGTCATCGGATATTACCGGTCTCAGCAATTAGACCAGGTAAACTTTTGCCTCCACTGAGATGAACATTTTGTGGTGAAAAGCAGGAGCAAGACAGAATCCCCGTGCTGTAAATCAGCAGCCACTATGCAGTTTTATAGCAACTGGGGATTTGAATAATCTGTCTCAACTCTGAAAAGAAAAATACCATATTTTATCAGAAATTTAAATTTATAATGATCCAGGAAAACCGATAGAATGAAGCATCACAGGCATAGTTGGCACTTAATGGTCTCCAGCAGATCAACTGAATGTTCACAGTTCTATGCTAAAAGTTGCAATTGTACACTTTTAAGAGGAAAGAGGGCAGCAAGAGCCAGTTTTAATGTCATATTTGTGAGAATGGGAGATTGCTGGGAATAAAAGCAAAATATGCTCCTCAAATGTAATTTTTACATGCATGCAAGGACTGACTTATAACCAAGGTGTTGCATCTCTACAGAACAATTATATCAACCCAAAATTACTTTAATCTTTACTGCTAAAAAATTAAAAAAAAATAAAAAATCATTACTGTTATTTTCCAAGTCATATAATTATATAATATATATAAATATATTTTATAATTAGAGGCCACAACTGAAAATTGTCCTGTGTGACAGCTCAGCCCTAACTTTCCAGGCCAGAGACTTGTAAGAGATCATGTTTCAGAAATATGTGTCAACGTTGGCATTCAGAGCAAGAGAATCATCCAACTTAAATGCCAGCTTTGCCAAGGAGGGTAGGAAACTAAATTAGGGCAAGCATATGGGCCATAAACATCCTCCCGGATTCACTCACAGTGAAAAAGGAAGAATATCTGTGTCTGCCTGTACCTGATCTAGCCAGTCCCAGCAGCAGCACAAAACTCCAAAGTCCCTGTATCTAACAGTCATTGTCCGTATTAGTGGTGGAGACCTGATCTCTGATAATGTATAAATCAGTCCTCTTGTGGCTGGTGATTTCAGGGCTCTTTTAAGAAGAGTTCCAAGAGTTTTGGATTAGCTGGTGGGTCTCACTGCAAGCACAAACAGGCTGACCATGGGAGGTGGCTGCTGGGCATGTCACTGCTCCAGGATTTCCTCACCAGTCATCACTTCTGTTTCCCTTCTCCTTCCTTTCTCCCTACCTTGCTCTTGGCCGTGCATCCCTGTTCATTCTGTTGTGCCAGCTCTGCCAATCTCCTAACCTTTTTTTGAGAGACAACTCAGTTTATCAATCCAGCAGAAAATTCTCCACTGTCTCCTGCTGGCTTCATGAATACAGTTGCTTCATGGAGGATATGCTGAGCTCCAAAGGAAGATAGGTGATCAGATAGGGGAAAGGGAGATGTGAAGCATTTCCCTCTTCTGGTGGAAGTGAGCTCTTACCATTGCTGATCCTCTTTCACGGCACTCACCCTTCATGCAGCAGAGGCCATTCACCAGAACACCAAATCACGTACCTGCTTTTAAGCTTGTGCCTTTTAGGACAAAGGCCACCGTGTTAAGTCATAAAAGGACTTTTGAGAGCTTTTACCTGCATGAGTATCTTCTGTCCTTTTGACTTCAGTAATCATTAGTTCCCAACATGTGATGGAGAACAGCATGTTGATTTTAGCTTGTGTACATGCTGAAAATTTGCTGGAGGAGCTTAAGAGAACTAAGAAACCTTTGTAATATGTAATTTCTCTCTTTTCCGATACATTATTGAAAACTATGTCATACTGTCACATTAATCCACAGAATTAACATTATTCCCAAAGCAAGGATTTAACTGTTACTTGGAGAGGGAGTTGTTCACATCAGCCAAGTGAGGATCCTCCCAGATAAGTGCATCCTGCTTGGCACTTGTGTCTTGACACTACCCATAAGTGCAGCTCCATAATCATGCCTTAAAAGAACAACTTCAGCTACTGTAACATTCTAAGAGTTTGTTGGGTCTGGAAGTCCTTTTCTCCCAGTTCAACCTGTGCACTTCTGTCACTATCTTTAAACTGGCATTAATACATCTGACCTTATGGTGAGGCATTTTGAGCAGTTAAATTGAAGGAAGATTCTTTGCAGTTTCTGAAGGTTGTTTTTTCTGGAGTTTAGCCTATCTACAAAGTCAGAAAAGTGTCAGTGAAGAAGAGAAAGAGCAGGAGATTCTGGTAGGTGGTTGGGAGAAAGAGTTTGGGACTGCTCCATCTGGGGTGCCTCAACATCAACTTGGCAAAGCTGCACTGTAATGTGTGCCCTTAAAGACAGCCAGCTTTCAAAACAGTCTGAAAATACTCTGTTTTCAGATATATTTCTGAGGTTGGGCACATGGTAGGGTTCATACGCAAACACTTTGTAAAGACAGTGCCACATTGTCTGTTTTTTAAATTAGATGCTGTGTTATGGATGGCCCGTTACAGCTCGGTTTTACTTGTCTGTTCAGATTCCTGAGTACAACAAGGGTCACTTTGGAAAATTAAGTAGGAGCTACAAAACAAAACAGAACAAAAATCCAGCCAAAGGCAATAAAATAGAACACATCAAAATTATATAAACGACATTTTTTAGCATTATTCAGAGATGTAAAAGTAAAGGGAAAATACTATTTTAAACTGCAGAGTCATGTGCCTTTCTAACAGTGCCTTGTCTGTATACTTATCTCTGAAACCTTTATGGTAAATCTTACCCTACCAGAAGTCCCTGGGATTGCTTGCTCAGTTGGAGCCACACTATAAATAACAAATGATAGCACAGTTACTTTGGAAATGCCAGTGGAAGAGTTTATTCTCTGAACCAGTTGTTTCTTTTTTTTGCAGGCTATCACTACATCTGTTTGAGGAATGAGAGGAACCAACCTTTGACACTGCCAGCTCTCTTTGTGTACATAGAGGTCAAAGACTATGTACCTGATACTTATGCAGGTAATTCTGTGACATTTTTCTACTGGGAAATGTAAAGGTTAATTGAAACACAAAATGAAATGTGTGTAGGTGACTTGCCATATTGGGATAACAGTCCTAGGAACAAACCTCTGCATCTGATGGATCGTTATAACCTCATCACCTCATCCACAAGATGGATTCAGGTCTAAACAAGGATAAGCTTAAAGGCCGTACTGTGCATGTTCAGTGAAAAACAGTAATGTCTATAGCTATTTTGAAAGAATCTTCTCTCTGTGCCACGGGTGAAGCAGGATTCTAGTTTGCTGATGCTGTAAGCTTTGAAAATTCATCATAAAACACTGTGCAGAAAATGCATCTCCACAAGACCCAAGCACAGACTGAGAGGGTTTGTGTTAGAGTATTTGTACATGATGGTGTACTCCCCTCCACTGTTGTTTCTAGGACCTAGAGTACCAATCAGCAGCAGGTATGTATGAAAAATACTGTCTCTTTTTTAAAATGTGAGGAGCACTGGAACCATAAAATAAGGGGTTAGAAACTGAAGTATTTGCATTATTTCTAGATGTGATCGAGGCCTTATCCAATCCAATCAGATACGTAAACTTGATGGAGCAGAGAGCTAAGCAACTGGCCGCACTGACTCTGGAAGATGAAGAAGAGGTAAAGAAGGAGGTAAGGAAGATTTCAGAGTTTCTGCAAATTATGTTGCAGCATTTAAAAGCACCTACTTTGCTTAGAAAGACAAATATTGAAAGTCCCTGGGAACCTTGTTACCTGTTGGTAAATTGAATTCACCTGTAAACACCTCACCTGGGAGGAGACTAGGGAACATTACAGCTAAGAAGCATGGCATTGTGAGTGTGGTTTCACGGAAGGCAGTATGTTTGGTGTGGAGGAAGTTGCTGTCCAGAGGTAGGTAGACAGCAAAAGCTGAATAAAAACCACATTATGTGTATGGTGATTTTCAGCTTTGTTATGTAGTAATGGAGATATTTGTAAGTCATTACATATTGCTTTCCAGTGTGATGCTGAAGTTCCCCTTACAAAAAAGACAACTCAGTGTCAGAAGCTTTTCCTGAAAATAGTACACATTCTCCAGAATGTCAGACTGTTTCTGGAGAAGTTATTCTGTTCAGAAACATTCATGTGTCTCAGATTATAATGTCTCTATACATTCTTCCTGAGTAAATGTGCCCTAAAGAGCCCCACTATAATCATACAATAAGTTAGATAGGAAAGGGCCTCTGAAGGTCAACTGATCCATGTCTTTATAGATCTTAGAAAGAAAGATGAAGAGGGAGGAGACCATAGAGTAAATAAATATTCAGGTCTGTTCTACTTTAGTTAAAAGATATGAAATACATTTTCAGTTGTTAGGGATATATATATATATCTTCTGGGTTACCTATGGGCTAACCTGTAAACCCTGTTTTGCTGTATAATTGGAGGTGTTGTGCATCTGAATGCATAGATATTATTCAGAGCTTAATTGAGAGTGCTGACAGTTCAGCTTTGGTTTCTGATAAACTCTATGCACACCCAGACATGCAGTCTCTCTGTTCTAGACATTGTCATTGGGACGTCTTCTAGCAGTGTTTGAAAATATCAGCCCTGCCTTTTAAAGATTGCTTGTGTCAGATGTTAGGCAGATCATGTGAATCAAAAGGCACTTGGTACAAGTCTCTAGTGAAGATGGAGAAATGCTTTATAATCCTAAACTGCCCTCAGCTCTGATGTCTGTCTTCTTCAATTCTCAGATGTGCAGAATCTCATTGAACTAGATTTTGTAACCAAGAATACATTCCCAAAGCAGAACAGATGAGTGAAAGTCATTACAATTCAGTGGCCAACAATTTACTCTTTGTGCAGTGTCACAAGTTTGGTTGAATGAGGACACTGTGAAATACTCTATAGTATCTTACACATTTATCTAGGACGCTCTACACATGAGATTCTATTTTAATAGCAAAGAGTTTTTATAACATAATCCTTTAAATACCTTAGAGGTCATTTTTACTTTTGAAAAAGTACATTTTTTTTTCCTGGCCTGTACAGGCTTCTTTGTTAGTTAGAAAAATTCTCTCACAGAATATCCTCTAAAGAAAATGGGAAAAAGGAAAGATGAATTGTAGTGCTAAGGTACTGATACTATATGTCCAGAAGCTTGAAATTTCGTTGGATAAAGGAGCTTGTTTTGGAGTAACAGAGAAATACTTTTAAAAAGAAAATTGTAATGATTGTAGAGGTGTGGTGCATTTGTTAAAAATCTATAGCCATTCAGTTATATGCAGTAGCAAGGGACAGGTACGAAAGTGCTGCTTCAGGTGGCACTCTAAAAAACACCAGTTACCTTCTGTTTATAAACCCCCATTCTGGGTAAGTTATTTGGCAGCTGGGCTGTACTTGGAAATCTTGCATTGCCTGATCATGTTAAGTGATGATAGCTTTTTCTTCACCAGCCAGTCGGGCTGACTGGTTTGTTCACTTATACTGGCCCGCAAGAATCACATCTGTTAGTAATTGCAAGTACGTTCACTGGCAATGTAGCTTAGTAAACCTGAATATGTTTGCCAGAAAAGTACACATAAGTGCACCTGGATTCAGGTTTCCTATGCACAGTTTCAAATTTACACACTATAAATGTTCGTGTGTAAAGCTCTGCTGTCTCTTAGCACAGACACCACCTCCCTACAGACTCCACCTCCCTACACCTCTTTCACTCCTCTCACACACGTTTATTTATCTGAGCTGGGTTCTTGCAGCTCTCACAGGAAAACTGAGAGGTTTTTCTTTGCTACCTAGAAATTTAAACTGCATCTCTGTAAGAAGTTTCCCAGTCTTCATGCAAAACAGTAGTCAAGTAAGTTAATAGTGAATTGTTTTGAACA
The DNA here is from genome assembly GCA_025331215.1 of Actenoides lindsayi. Taxonomy (NCBI): domain Eukaryota; kingdom Metazoa; phylum Chordata; class Aves; order Coraciiformes; family Alcedinidae; genus Actenoides; species Actenoides lindsayi. Next base: position 17,992 of record WTSP01027200.1, on the reverse strand, counting down.
AATAAACTAGCCTTTCTGTGGGCTTCAAATTACACTGCCTGCTAATTACTAGTGTAATAACATAAACAAAGAACACTGAAGAGCTGACAAATTTACAGCATTTTTTCTGTATTTATTTGCCATGTTCCCATCATGAGTGTAACATAAATTCCTATCTTCAGCTTTCTGGTCAGTTCTTCCTTTCCAGCCTGGCCTTAGAACAACTATTTTTGCAAAATGGAAGCATTGTAATACCTGCAGTGTGGGTTTTGCACCTTTAACTGTGCTTATCTGAATACATTGTAAATCTTTATGAGCGTACAGGTAGGTGCCTTCTCTTCCTCTGCCTGGTGTTCTTTACAGACTGTAGGAATAAGCCATAGAAATCTGTGGAGAGCTCCTTGGGATGAACTAAACCCAGTCTAAAGTAGATTGATGTAACTAGTTTGTATGCTTTCATCCTCCCCAGTTAGGGGAGCAGAAGTCTGTAGGGGTCCAGGAAAAGCTAGCCAGAGTTAAATGCATTTTGGCTGTGCCTACTGGTGTACTGGCCCTGGGGCTGCATGGTCATTCCTGCTGCAGAGTCAGGGAGTCGGGAGGCCTTGCTGACTGGTTGATGTGTCTGACATGGAAGCAGCAGACCATCTCACCTGCTGGTTTTACCTACAAAATAATGAAAACTATTGTTTTACATGCCTGGATATAAATGAAATTAATCCAGTTGGCTTCTGTGGTTAAATAAAAGGGTTTTGATAGGGAAAGTAAACAAAAACATCTCTAGGAGGCCAGACGCACTCAGCATGTCTGATACCACTATTTAAAATGCAAATTCAGGCATAATTTTGCAAGTCATAATGATCACACCAAGTTACAGTAGTGGAATTAAAGTCGATCTGACACTTCTTATACGGAGACCTTGTTTACACTTGCTTACACTTTTCCAAGGAGGATAGAGGCAAAGTTATATAAGAACTGCCCACCAACTGTGACAGTGCAGCACAGAGATCTCCCAACCCTGAGACATTGCAGCTCTTTTTCTTTGTAAAATTAAAAATAGACCATGTACATATGTACCTGTAGGAGTATGTATCTCTCTACTTAGCAGATACATTGTCTTGCAAAAGACATGGCAACATATGGAATATAAACGATTTTCTGTGAGTATCAAAACTATAAATTAGAAGGATGGATTACATCATGTTTTAAGAAGAGCCTAAAATACTCTCCACTAAGGAAAAATGATGTTTACTCTAGCATTCTGTGTGATGAATTATGAGAGGAGAAAGTGCTTTTTAATGAGATTAGATTGCTTGATGTAGTGAAAATTACTCTTTATTCACTTCCTGGTCCTGTCTCACATTTCTGCTTTAGTTTCTGAACACAGATGTTTTCTGGCCAAAACCGACAGGCTGTATTAATAGCTTCTCAACAATCTGTGATGCAGCACTTAGCACCACATATAAACCTAGTCATCAAAAAAAAAAGATAATACCCATTTTCCTGTGCAGTGACTTTTGGGGCACAACCTTGCCAGAAGTTAGGAATTCTAGCTTTGTTTGTATTAAATTTTGATGAACTATATAGGAAACATTGTTTTTATTAAACAAATGAATTGCATCCTGTGAGGAATACATTTTCAGGAGAATTGAGGGGATAACCATGTCTGTGTGTTTGTCACAGCTGCAGCTTTTGCTAGTCACATTGTTCTGCTGTCATAAACGTTGGCTAGATCATGTTTTTCCTTATTTTATTGCAGTCTTTCCTCCTTGATAGGAATGAAATTGTTGGCATTGGTTTTCAATTGCCTCATGTTTCTGACTACAGTACCTTTCTCCTATAATTTTGATAGAAATAGGCTGTTGAGAAAGAAACCCTTTTGCAATGTACAATGTTTTATCAGGGCCAAGATGAAGAAAATCATCAGCAGAAAACAGTTAGATCAAAATGTATTTTGCCTCTACTGATGCAGTGCAGGCTGATATTTTGCAAACGTGGAGTAATCAAGGGGAAAAAGCTAACAACTATGGTATCCTGCCTCTGCATGTAATGTGATTACCATCAAAGAGTGAAATGGAAGCAGCTGAAGGAACAAATCCAAAACTACCCTGAGACACCATGGCAACTGGCCTCTTGCAGGGACAGCAGGAAGCAGGGCTTGGCCATTTCAAAATAAAAATTACTTTGAATGACCTTCTGTTTGCGGAGTGCTTGCTTAAAACCTGATGGTCACAAGGAAAATTGTAAGATACTCAATGCATAGCACAACGTGCCCTGCCAGCCTGAGCCTTTAGGAAACCAGAGAGAGAGAAAGAAAGGATTGTGGAAAATGCTTAAATATTTGGATACCACAGATGTATTTATGCAGCAGGATGGAGGTACTGTTTACATATTATCCTTGGAGTGTAATTACAAGAAGGTAAGATCTTAGGAATCAGAAGTATGTCTCTGTTCTGTGAGAACACTGAATAATTATAGTGCTGTGTTTATGAAATTTAAAAGTAATTTTGTGTACATGTTTTGTTCACAGCAGGGGTTTGAGTAGCGTTTTCATGACAGCTTCTGCATTATTTCTCAAAATGTTTTATGGCAGAGAACAATGCTTTTCAATAACGTACTGATTTCACATCTGGTGCAGCTAGTATATACTGTACTAGAAAATGTCCCTGATGAGTTCTATCCACTTAAAATAAAAATACTTTTTCAGAATAATACATGCTCTATTTCTTCTTGAAATTTACCCAGCAAAATGAACAACTTGGATTACCATGTCTCTTAAGGATATCTTTTTTTTATGTTTGTTTTCTTTTCTTTTAGAGTGATTTATATGTAACATTTACAGATCTTTTACATCTTAAAAAAGAGGCTAAACTAGACCTGCAAATAAATAATTTTAAATCTGTTAGCTGGGAAGAGTAATATAAATTATGATGTATTTTCAGATTGACCATGGAGATGTACCATCCGAAGCTAACAGTGAACCTAGGCCAACACCAGCAGAAAATGGAGTAAATTACACTGCCTCTCTTACACCGAAACCAGCAACTCAGGTTGTCCACAGCCAACCAGCACCAGGTAAGACAAAAACAAACAAACCAAAACCACAAAACAGAAAATCCCATCTTTTCAAAATAAATCTGGATAAATTTTTTCATGTGCTTTGCATTTTAAGCAAAAAAAGGTTTTGAATTTATTTCTTTAGTTTGTTTTTATAAAATAGGTAGAAAATTTCTCACTGTTTTTGTATGTCTTCTTCAAATATACAAATACCTTTTATTTAAGAGCTGCTTTTGCTGTGGAACTGAACTTCATTGAAAGCAAGATGATTTGCTGGTTTTGTTGTTGTTGTTGCAAGTGCAGGAATCTGTTTAAATTGTTTTTACAAATATGCCTAATTTGTGCATGTAGTGACATCTTATTCCACACATAAAATAGTCTTAGATACTTCTGTATTTTGTATTGACATATGCTTGTTAAACCAGTGTTCATAATTTTATGACTGCAGACTTCGTAGGCTTGATCTAACTGACTTCCAAGGAGCTAAATTCATCTTGTGTGCAGGAATTTTGAGCTGACAGCGTATTATAGGGCAGTTGTACTAACCAGCAGCCTAATGCTACTCAAATGTCTCATATGAGTGATGTCGGTGAGTTCAGTAACATCCTCCTCATAAGTTAAACAGAAAAGCTCAGGTGGGTTTTTGGTAGGTTACTGTTTTATGTTGGTTCACAGGATTGGTGGTGTTTTCCATGTCTCTTCTGCTCAAGAGATGTGTTTTCTCAAACGATTATTAAATGCTGATGTCAATGTATGTCGTGTGTCACCTGCTATGTTTTAATAAGCAATCATGCAGCATGATAATGGCTGTTGTTTTAAAAGAATTAGAATTAGTCGTCTCTTATACCTCTAGGTTCGGTGAAAGCACCTGCAAAGACAGAAGATCTTATTCAGAGTGTCCTCACAGGTAATAACTATAAACTTTACACTGTCTGAATGATACCGTTTTTTGTCAAGAGAAACATAATTTTTATGAAATTGGCCATCTGGCTTAGACATTTCTTTGAGTGATTAGAACTCCAGTAACTCATAGAAAATATACATACCGTGTTTTCTTCCTCAGCTTTGAAGTTATTAAACATTTGAGTATTCTTCATGAGGTTGATACGGGGTGCCAACAAGGAATTCTTTTAAAATATCCCATTGTTGTAGTTTCACGAGCACAGTGTTACCACCTAATGCAGAAAAAAAGACCAGCATTATTATGAGAAAAGAAGATAAATTGGCTCTGAATATTGTGAATAGTAGTGAAATCATTTTATCTTCATGAACCTTGCAGTGTTCCCATTGCCCCTACAAAACTGAAATTACCATTACATTAAGCAAGCTGGCTTGTCAGTTAGGTGGTGCACTACTGTTCGATTGGGAGTCACATCCTCCAGTGCGGGGTTAGTTTAGGTTGTCGGAGTGACGGCACTGGAACACAGTTCTCAGCATTGAGCTAGGGATCCTCTGCTAGACCGACAGCCAGATGGCCATGACACCTCTGATGCAGGGTCTCCATTGAGGGAGAAATGAAGTGTCTCCTAACATGGTGTGATGACACCGGGCCAGAGGCCTCCAGACAGCGTGCAGGTCAAGGCAGGAGATCAGGTAGTTGAAGTGCTGTTTGTGAAGGGGATTTAGACATCAGAATGTTACCATAGCCCATCCAGGGAGAAGGGGAGTTGAAGAGTTGGTACGGTCAACACATATAGCTATATGTAAGATCTTTTTTTTTTTAATATGATGAGCTGATGTGAATCTTTTGCATCTGAAAGGGGTTGAGGAAAGAAAACGCTTGGTGTTTATTTTGCTGCACATCTTGGCATTCTATATTTTCATTTCACTTGTTACTCTTATGTCAATTAAATTTGCCACAGTGTTTTCAATCTGGTTAGCTTATTTCCAGAGAAGTCTACTCAGTTTAAGCTAACACATTTCACTTACCTGTAGTAAACAACCACGCTTTGTATCATTCCTGCTAGTGGTTACTCCTGGGTTCATGCATTATTTGAAAATTGAAGTGGCTTTTGTTATTATCATTGTAGAAGTGGAAGCACAGACTATCGAGGAGCTAAAACAACAGAAGTCTTTTGTTAAGCTTCAGAAGAAGCACTACAAGGAAATGAAGGACCTTGTAAAGAGGCACCACAAGAAAACTACTGACCTTATCAAAGAGCACACTGCAAAGTACAATGAAATCCAGAATGACTACTTGCGACGAAGAGCAGTTTTAGAAAAAACAGCAAAAAGAGACAGTAAGAAAAGGTATATTGAACATAGCTTTCCTGTTCTTGGTTTTGGTGTTCTTTGCTCAAGTCTTTTGTATTAGACAGTTAATACAGATGTGACATTAAAGCACAGAAAAAAAATCAAAAGCAGCAAGATCCCTAGGTACAATGAAGTCAGGGCTTTTAATATGGAAAGCGTCAGGAAAAGCCCTCTTTGTGGTGTGCTGCTTCTCTGATGGAAGCCAGTTACATTGTTCACCATGTTATACCTCTTTCCCTGTAAATAAGGGTGTGCAATATTTATCTTGGGACTTTCCCTAGAACACTAGTATGAGTTGATGACTTAGCTGTACTGGCAACAACAGCCAGTGGTTAGGTAGTGAGCTTAATCACAGACTACGAGAGGGGGCATCCCCTACCTGCTGGAACAGTTCAGAGACCAGACTGCAGCCCGAAAGAATTCAAACCTCTCTGGATAAAGTGTTTTACTTTCTTACTCAGGTCAACTGCAACATTTTATTGGAGTACCCCATCTCCCATGCCAGTCTCCTTTAGGAGGAGGAGTATCAATTCCATGGAAACTTCTGCTCCACACTTAATAATATAACTTCACAGTGTAGCTCCTTTTTTAAGCAAGGAGAAGTTTTGCAGCCAGTACACATGGTCATTCTGCCTATATTAAGCAGTTGGTTTAGTCTGGGCCACCACAGTGTGCTGTCTGGTGACTTGGTGACCCAAGTGTCAGAACAGGAGTGAAATTTAGTCCTCTTTTATGCTGTTTGTGGGTAAAACGGATATTCTGAATTTGGGAATAAAGAGTCTCCAAGTTAGAGCCCTGGAAAACAACTCATGCTAGAGCAGAAGGCATAAGATATATAATTACGTGAAAGAAACACCTAAAAGTTATTAACATCTAACTTCTGTTTAAATTATGCTTGATCCAGATCATTTAGGGATCTCTTAGTGATTGTGTGGCTTTGCCTTGGCATCCACACCCCTTCTGTGCTATGTCTCTAAGTCATGCATTGCCCTATCGCTTTGTGTGTGCTGATAGAGTTTTTATATCAATTGTTTAGGTATGGAGAGTTGTATTTATCATTATCACTTTGAAATGCAAAGACTGCTAAGACTTATTGATCTTTCCACAGTTACTGTCTTGTTCATATGGTAAGGAACCATATGTTAATAAAGATCAATTCCTAACTCCTGGCGAAACATATACACACATATGGTACAATCTGTGTCTGGTACTCTTGCAATCGAGTTTTTATTTTTCCCATTAGTGCAGCATTCTCCTTTTAAGATAATTTCATTTTAAAGTAATTAGAGAAGCACAAAAGTCCTTTAACTTTTACCTAAAATTGATATAGCTACAGTTCTTAAATATGAAGACATTGAATGAACATTAAACAAATTACTTGGTACTTTTTGGTAGGAGACCATCAGAGAAAAAAGCCGCAAGCATGCTCTGGCTGCCAACCTTGTTGATAGTACCTCTAAATGTAAGTGACTGGGATTCAGGCCATAACTTGTCCCTAGGAAGGGGCTTATTCATTTATGCTTGCCTGATGACAGAATGTCATTGGGCTTAATAGGAGCTTAACACTCATAATTTATCTATGTTCAGCTGGCCTTAACTGTTGCCAGTTTTCAGGCTTCCGGGCTCTATGCTTGAGTTTAACAAACTCCCTTAATTACTAGTTGTCAGCTGCACACACAGTGATATTTTATCTGCTGTATTTTTCCATCATCGGCGTGCATGACAGATAGTGGCAGACAAAACAACATCATGTTTCTTTCTTTGCTCTAGCATATTCTATTAAAATTTAAGCAGAAAATCAAACTGAATAAATAAAATGACTCATTTGTCTTTGAGTAAAAAGGATTTTGTTTCGTTATGTTGTTTGTTTTTTATTTTTATTTTGTTATGATCTGACCATAAATCATTCATGGTTTCTGGCATTAAAACCCTCCAGTCTATTACGTGAAACTGTCACAGTGATTTCAAAGATGTGAAGTTTTATGTGCAGATACAGAGAAATCTGAAGGTTAAAAAATCTGAAGTTGAATTTTAACAAGGCAGTATTTTTAGGCCTTTTCAATTTGCAAGTACATATTATCTCAATCAGCAGACTTCTAATCGAATACTGCATCCCAACAACAACAACAAAAAGTGATTTTTATCATTTGAAATTATTACTGAAGCTATTTCCATGTAACTGCAAAGTATAAATCATTACTTCATCAGGAGTCCATGTATCAGATTGACATAAAAATGTGCTGTATCTGGACAAAAGCAATCCATTTTTCATGCCCTTGTCTATAATTGGGCCAAGATTCAGTAAATCTGTTGTGTATGGGAAATTTGAAGTATTTATTTATATACATGAACAAGAGTTTTGCTGCTGTTGTTCTGCAATTTCTTTGTAGATCATGTGCCTCAAAACATAGCCTTAGCATTTTAGCCAGTGTTTAGAAATACGCCTCATTTCATTTTCCCCAAAATACACCAGAAATTTCAGCTTTAAAATGTATAGTGTATTGGCAAAATATGATGATTTTAATATTCATTAATGCTGTCTTCTGTCTCTGTAAGGATAATTTAAATACCTATCACACTGACACCACTTAACCTCTTAGCAGAATATTCAAACACAATAGAAATACAAGAAACAGAAAGAGGCTACCTTGGGGTCCATATCCTCAGACCGATGAAAGCACCTTCGTATTATTTCAGCTGAAGTAACTCTACATTGACAGCAGCTGCAAACTTTACCCGGGAGAGAGAAGAGAGACAGCCAGTGTAGCAAATTCTCTGCATTGTGATCTCCCTCTGCAGATTTCTGAGTAGCAAACTCGTTTTTCTCAGTGTCGGCCCTCTCTGTTCAAGGTTTTGCTGTTTTGTCCATCTCAGACACCGTTCTGAGGTTTCCCAGGCAACTGATTTAACGCCCGAGTACAGCAGTAAACAGAGCAGCAGAGCAGGGACACAGCATATTTTTTTTATTTATTTATTTGGGGGTTTTTTTCTTGGGTTTAGTTTAGTGCTGGCATAAGAATGATACTGCTTTTGCTGCTTATTTTTTTCCTTGAGCAGTTTAGTGTCATCGTGTCTGCTTTCACAATTACATCTATCTTTCCTTCTGTCTTCAGAAAGAAATAAAAAACCCACCTAACTGTTCCTTAATGTTGCATTTTAGCTTCCTCCTATTTTACTCCTGTGTGCTGCCTCTCTTAGCTTTACTCCCCACTGGGGTGTTAACTTTCCTCCCGAAGTCAGCAGTCAATAGAGCACTTTCCTCTGTGTGTGCTATGCGTGGCATTTCCTGAAGGGGGGGAGAAAATACCAAATAAAGGGATGTTCTTACCATTTTAAGCATTTTATAAATGCAGTTGTAAAGTTATGCTGTCAAATTCATTGCATGGAAGGATGACTCGGTTTTCAAAATACTTAGAATTCACCATTTCTGCTGAGGACTGTGCCGCTTTGAAGTCCAATTTACATGTCTGGAAGTGCATAAACAAGTTCCGTGGGCATCTGTTTATGGGAAATCTTGGCAATTGCATTTATAGCTCATTTATACTAACTCTGCTTCACGCTACCATGCTGGGTTAGTAAAATGAGGTTTAAAAGCAATAGTCATCCCATTAGTAAACTGTTAACACTTCCCCCCCCCCCAAAAGATAACATTATTGCACTTAGTAGAGCTAAAATAATCTTCTGACCCTATATATGGAGGTGAGAGACTTCTTAAGGGGCTACATGTAACCATCTGCCTTAAAAACAAGGTTTAAATACGGGACGGAGTGTACATGCCTAGTGACTTAGACCTTGTTGAATGTGTGTGTCTTTGCAGATCAGAAACGAGCAGCCCAGACCACAGTTCTTCAACTATTGAGCAGGAATTGGCTGCGCTTGACTCTGAAATGACCCAGAAGCTAGTCGAGCTGAAGGAGAAGCAGCAACAGCAGCTGCTGAATCTCCGACAGGAGCAGTATTACAGTGAAAAGTACCAGAAACGAGAGCACATTAAGCTGGTACGTTTGTTATGTTGTCTGCTTTTCTTTAGCAAGCTCCGGGTGAGTAATTAAAGCAGCATGACATTATAAAGTGAGGCTTCCTCTTGCTTGGAGTCCATTTCAGAGCTTTATTTCCCTGTGGTCTGCTGCAACTTTGACGGCTTGTTGTGTCACTGTCGCTAACACTTCTAACAGCTTGGAAGGCCTTGGATGGAAGGCAGAAAAACAACAGGATTATTACTACTGCTAACACAGAGACCTTACCTCTAGTTACATAAGTCTCAGTTTACTGCAGGTTTTGGATGATGTTCCTGTTTTGTTCTGCCACTTGTTTTAGACATACAACACTCAAGGAGGCAAGATTAGCTGGAAAATAAATTGAAACACTATGAAAATAAATAAATGAAAATAGAGTCCAACATTCCTCAGGGTACAGAATTGTGCCACACAGTGTTCATGTTGCAAATGAGTGCTTTAAGGGGATGCAGGACATAATCTATATATGGTGAAGAAATATTTTGCATCCACCAGTCTAAGTCAGCTTGTGTTTTTACAGCTGGTGTTTTGCTGACAACTACAGCAGGATCATAGGCCCTCTGAGCTGAAATAGAGGAGCTTGGGCAGATGGCAGCTGATGCTGATGGATATTCTCGGGCCAAAAAGAATGTTTTTAAAGGGTGTTATGGGAGTGCAAATTGTTTGTCAACTCCAGACAGTCCTCTCTCTCAATTTTTTTCCTATTACATGAAGTTTTGCCTCACTGCTGTTGGGTGTTTTGTCTACTCTGCCTTGTCATCCTAAAAAAGCAGGTCAGATGAGTGTTGTGTGTGGATATCACTCAGCAAGGCCTTTTCACAAACTTGTTCCCATGGAGCAGAGCACAGAGCTGGAGTTCATTTCAAAATGAGAAATGGCATTTCTCAAAGAAAAGTTACATTTTCAGCATTGTCCACTTAGGTAGTGTCAGGAAGAAAAATCACCTTTTTAGCACAGAACTTTCAGATAGTTTTCCTTCTGAGCTGTGCAGGAGTTAATATTCAAATTAAAATCTGCCTTGCAGCTGAGAGATTCCTTCTGATGTCTTTCTTTCTGAGGAAAGCCTATTGTCTGTATCTTTCTTCTTTTATCTAAGTAATGAAAAGCTGGATTAGAACAGCTAGGCATTACATACATTGTCGGGTTCATCATCCTGAGAGGATTATTTTACAGAATCAGACTTAAACGAGCGGGTGATCAAACCAAATTGGTCCCAATTGCCACTTTTATTCATCATTCACTGAACTGGCACATGAGCCCTACCCATGTGTCCTCTCCCGTCAGCTTCACCACTGCAAGTATGCTGTTAGCAGTTTCAGCACAAATGAGATTGGACCCAGCACTGCACAGCAGATTTCAAACTGATGGCTCAGATTTGTTGAATCCATGATTCTGCCATCGCAATGTAGGCTATGCTGATCTGTGCTTAGCTTGCCTCGCTCTCGTGGATGAATTTTCAGTATCCACTTGACCACCCCGAAATCCAAGCTGTTCCATGTAATAATACTCAGTGCAAGAGGAATGTTTTCAGCACTTGCTGAAAGCCTTGAATATTCAGTGACACAGGAATTCAGTTTGAGATGGCGTAAATCAGTTTTCCAACCATTTCTGAATTCTCAGAGACATTTTAATACCTAGCAAAGCTAAGTCTGCAAAATATATTTTGGTATTACATTTGCTAGTCTGAAACTGTATCACTCTGTGTACAGAGTAGTTCCTATCGAAGAGGGATATGCAGAAGACTGGCTGAACTCCACAAGTTACAAATGCTTTTATGCTGATAATCTTTACTGCCTTTTGATCGTTGGTAATTCATCAGGGAATGGTGGAACACTTTCAGGTCTGCTACAGACTTTAGAGGAAACTTAGACGCGTGTATGATGTTTAGCTGAAAATACCTATTTTTGTTTTTTGGGAATTATTTTTTTTTTTAGCTTATTCAGAAGTTAACAGATGTAGCAGAGGAGTGTCAGAACAGCCAGCTGAAGAAACTGAAAGAAACGTGTGAAAAGTAAGGTGCTATTCCCCTTACAATTGATTACTATTCCATGTGAGTTTTGTTTAGATACATTTTGACTGTGCCTTTATTTTATGTGCTTTAGGGAAAAGAAAGAATTGAAGAAAAAAATGGACAAGAAAAGGCAGGAGAAGATCACAGAAGCAAAGTCCAAGGATAAAAATCAAATGGAAGAGTAAGTACATCCGTAGATCCCTATCCTTACATGTTATAAGGAGGCAAGATTTTTCACAACTGGAAAATCAAAGAAAGGTCTCAACCCTAAATAGATGGGAGCTTTTAATCACTGTAATACCTCACCAGAGCAGTTGAGCCCTTCTTACTTCCGCTCATACTAATTTGATTTCCTGGGACTAATGTAATCTCCTGTTCTGTGAGCATTGAGAGTCTGGGCCAGCTGCAAAGGTGCTGATGTGTGGATGGGGACATGCCTGTGAGTGGCACAACAGAGTGATTTGCCAAGATGCTGTTAATCTGGACACTATTTCTCCATGTATAAATAGACTTAGTGGCTTCAGTTCCTGAAGGATTTGATTTCCCCTTCGCTTAGGTTTTCATTTGTGAGTTATCCTTTCTTCTTAACTCTGTTAAAGCTGCTTTCCAGAAGAAATAGCAGCAACACACTGGAAGGTTTGCTCTACTTTTGTGATAAATTCTCCTCAGATGCTGTGCTACTGATTCTTTTCCAGTGACAGTGTTATGCAGTGTGCAGTCACTTCGGGTGGCAGAGAGAGGAAAGCTGAGCTCTGAAGGTGCAGTTTCTGTGAACAGGGAGAGGAATATTAATCTCTTTTATACACCACCAGACAATGCAAACTGTAGTTGTGCAAGTTGATTATATTCGTCTCAAGGGCACAGGATATAGGTTTGTTTGTCCTCCTTCATTTGTTTTGGCAAGCAGTTCAGAAAGAAAATGGAGCATTTTAATCTTGCACTGTTTGCTGGGACATGCTTGTTACCAGTCTTTCCTTCAGTAACATTTAAGGACAGTTAAAAATACAGGCGGAACAAATGAAAGAAAGATCTAGAATATCTGAGTTTTACCAAGTAACAAAGACACAAGTATACTTGGTTTTCTACAGATAAAAATGTTTATACAGGTTTTGGAGCCTCTCAACATAGAATCTGTGTATTTGATTACACTGAAAGAAGGTCACGCGCACACTATCAACTCCATCAGATAGTTTAAGCATCCGTAGTATAAAATTTTAGTAAATATCCTAGAAAAAAGATGACAAAATGAGAAAAATTGATTATGAAAAGAAGGGAGAAACACTTAATATAGTTAAAGCTGGTCAGAGGGCATGGAAGTCACATTAGAAAACACATTAGTTAGTCATTATGAAAATGCTATAGCAGTAAGAATCAATTGCCATAGGAAATGATTTGCTGAGAGGTTAATGAGACACTAGCAAGAAAGGCTCAGAAACAGACAAGCAGAAATTCTTTTTGTTCTCCTTTTATTCTTTCCTTACTTCTCCCAAGGGCTTTCCCTTGCCAGGCATTTCAAAGAGCCCTTGGGAAGGGTGAGATGAGAACTACATGGGAAACTCAGCTCTCCCCTGTCAAGTGACATGGTTTATCCTCATACTTGAAGTAGGACAAAGAGTAGTGGGACCTTCTGGTGAATCCCATTCAAGTCATCTGGGCTGGGCTGGTGTTTATTTAAAGGTTTTACACACATTTGGGAATGATTATTACATAGAGATTGTAATAATTGTTTTTACTTAATTTTTCTATGTGCACACAGGGCTTGTCTAACTACCTATAAGCATCAGATTTTAGTGCCACCCGAACAGAAATTCAGCGTTCTTGACTTGGGAAATTGGGTTTTAGAGTACTGTCCTGAATCTGGTCAACTCAGGAATCCACAAATTGTTATTTTATTTGCATTTATCCCTTTGCAGGATCTCATCTTCAGCCTTTAACCAGCGGTTACCTAATAACTATCTCACAGATTCACTTAAAGTTCAAGTATTTCCTCCATGTTCAGCTTTACATAGCAAAGCTGGTGACCGAAGTAAAGTCTGCCTTGCTCTTTGTTGTCTCTGAGCTGCCAGCAGTAGAATCTGCTTGTCGACAGAGACTATGTCTCTACTATAGAACATGCCACGATGTGGCAGTGTGCATCTACTGATGACAGTGCACTCTCCTAGACTGACTTTTGGGCCTTCAGGAACACCAGTTTGAAGACGTGGCAGTACCCTATGGGAAAAGCCTGTTGTGAAAGAGCAGGGTGTTTGTTGCCGTAGGTCACAGGGAAGTCTGAGCCCTTTGTACAACGAAGGTGCAGCCTGGTACAAAAGACACATTCAGGAGGTGGATAAAAGTTAAGCTGGCAGAGCCCGACATTCGAAACATGGCCTTTCTTATTCTGCAGGGAGTTGGGTATTAAAATATATTGGCGTGATCTTATTGACTACAGTAACTTGTTGATTGCTTCTCCCCAGAGAGAAGACTGAAATGATTCGATCCTATATCCAGGAGGTGGTACAGTACATCAAACGGGTATGTCAGGCCAGGGGTTTATTTTCTGGTTTGGCGGGTAAAATGTCAACTTTCGTATTTTAGGTCCTGTTAAACTGCAGATTCTAAGCTTTGGTATAAATATTCTGCAAGTGCCAGTTTTTAACAGGTGTGATTTTGATTTCACACGCCAGTTAAATGAAAACTGGAGTTTCAAACATATCTTCATTAATTGTTAGTGAGTGAGGGGTGGTGCTGAGAGGGGCAGATTTAATACAGTTACACTTTCCATCTTTGAATATCCTGTGTTTATTCATGGAAAATGTACCAACTTTTAAAATTGGTTTGCTGCCTCATGAATGCAAAGATTGCATGAGGAACTCTAAAAGTCAATGAGCATTTAATTGCAGAGTGTATTTTAAACTTAGTTACATTTGTACAATTACTGAAATGCAAGAGACATTCAATGAGCTTGGTAAATACACGCCAAAGAATTTCATTCCAGGTGTTTGCTTTTCTGCAGCTCTAGGTGGCTTGCACTGAGCTGAAAGTGTGCACCGCAGTGTTTTGATGCGTGAGATCACTATGAAACATATGCTGCTATTGAATTTTCTCTTTGTTTCAGTGCAGAGATAGTTCAGTTCAAAAGTTGGCCCACTTTTGCTCACAGAGGCCTCAATTCAGGAAGCAACATAAAGATTTAGCAAATTAAGTATGCTCAATTCCTGTTGGAGTCAGACACATGTACAAGTGCTTTACTAAATGAGGCCCAAAATTTATCAGCACGTTCGTTTAGGACTCCAGGATGCAAATCCTCTTCTCCTGGGAACAGGGTCCATCTCTCACAGCTTGTGCAATAAAAGCTAAAGCAAAATAATGTGATTTTTAAAAATGCGTTATGCTTTCTATAGCATTAGAAGTCTACAATGAGTCCTTTTAGACATTTCTCTATTCTAAATCCCATGTGTGAAATCTGAAATAGATCATCCATACAGAACTGTTAAAGCAGCTGTGCTCAGAGACACGTGACAATGGCGTGTAAGTTTATATTAGAATTATTCACAGTTTTGATGATAATGTTTTAATTTCGATGGATGAACATTTTGGGAAGAGGCGGGAAAGTGAGGATGCGGAATCTCTGAAAAAAGATTCTGTCCTATTTTCTTACAGCTAGAAGATGCTCAGAGTAAAAGACAGGAGAAGCTGGTAGAAAAACACAAGGAGATTCGGCAGCAAATACTGGATGAAAAGCCTAAGGTAAAGAGTTTTTGAACATGTTATACTGCTAAAACATGTCCTTCAGGAAAGAAGGTGTTCTTACAGCAGGTAGGCTGGTATTGAAGATTAGAAATTGCAACATAGCCACTGTCTCTAATATTCAGGGTGAAAAAAAAAGTCAAGTAGCAGCCTAGTAAGGAGCATCACTTGAAGTCCAGATGTCATATAATGAAGTTTATTTCTTAGTACTCATATTGTTAAAAAGCTTTCAGTGTAAATGGTGCTTGTGACCAGTAGAGTGTGCCCTTCACTCCATTGTGCTTTAGCAACAAAACACAGTTTACATGAAAAAGAAAAAGAGATATCTTTTTAGCATGCTTGCTGCAGATCCTTGTGATAATTGATGAGGATGTATTTTTGTTGAAAACAATGTGCATTTTCATGACAGTAGTGCTTAATGTTCTACACTGCTTGCTGGATTTCCTCTATTTGATTTTGTGCGCTGCATCTGTGTGTAATATTCTGAAACACAGTTTTTGATCCTGAAGATTGTGGACTGACTCTTACTCCTAGTGAAGCTGGTGGTAGTTTTGCCATTGACTTCAGTGAAGAAGGTTCAGAGTCCTCCACTTGTACACCGTTTTCCTGTAGAAAGACCTAGGTAACTATATAATCTGACTTCTGTATGGAGGGAGGCTTGTTTTCAGCAGAGTTCATATCTTAAGTATGATTCTTCACAGCCCATTGTATCATGTCTGCTTTCATTTTTTCTGCACTTGCTCAAATGTGTGTTCTCGGCTTCATTTTTCATTTCTTGTCTGTGTTCACAGTCCTGATGTTTCTGTGTTTGTTTTACAGCTTGAACTGTAGCATTGGGTGTGAGCTAATCAGTGTTGTCATGTCGTTTCTGTGAAATAGCCAGAGAATAAATTAGGCTAAGGTCTGAATAGGTAGAAGTTTACAATAGTTTGGAAAAAAAATAATGTCTGCGCTTCTGATTTTCTACTCATACTCATGTTTATAAATAAGCTGGAATTTTTCAATGTCATAGGCATCTGGGTGTGAAGACTATACATAATACCATGGTTTATATTTGGTGCTGTAGGATCATGAGTTTCTCAGGCATGTGAACTAGAAAGACTGGAATTTAAATGCTGGAATTTTAAATTTCAAATAATAATCTGCTAGTACTTCTGGCTTTTCACAAGTACAAAAATTGTAACGAAGGACTTGGGTTGCATTTTGAAAGGTTGTGCTGCACCGGTAGTGTTCGACTCTTCCATCAGCTGTCCACATGCCAAGCATTAGGTCATGGCACAGAACAGCTCCAGATCCCTTTCCTTCTCCTGCATCTGGCCATCAGGGAAAGCACTGTGGTAATCAGCGCTCCTCACTCAGTGCTCTCAATTCCTCCTGAGAAAACCCTCTGCAGTAATGTGCCTCGCAGGGTCTGTCTGCAGGTTGATTCTTTTGTTTTCCTTTCCCACACACTGGAATGGGGAGACTTTGGTGAATTTATGATACGTGCCTCTCGCTGGCATGAAAGAATTTTGACAAAACATAATTACTCATTTTATAAGTCTCTTTCTACATTTTACTTCATGTTCCTATTTCGTGTTCATATTTGCTTCCTTAGTGACAGGGCATATGATTTGAGATAGATCAAATGATTTCCCAGCTGAGGAGAACCAATGTATATTATGCAAACAGCAGCCTTTCTAGGGGCAGCCTTTTTAACTGGCTAGTCTCTGGTGCTTCAGTATTCAAACGCCCACTAAAATTTATGCTAGCTGCCTTAAAAGGGTTTTCTGGCAATATCAACTCGACCCCTAAACAAAGAGTTTATTATATTAAGAAGGGAAGAATTTTTAGTATTCTTACTAATAATTCCATTGGACACAGATTCACCGTCATCAATCACTGTCATTTGGTTATTTATTACTGACACGCAGTTTGTTGTGTTATGACTTTGTGCACAGAGCTCCATCACAGCCAGGAAGGATATCCTTTCACAAAGTGTTGTTCATAGGCTGCCACACCAGTGAAGTTTGGTTTGGTTTGTTTGGATTTTTTTAAAGTATGAGTTTGCAGCTTCCTCTGTTGCGGTGCGTTTAAGTCAACACTACACTTGCCTTAAAGTGCTGACATTTTAGACAACAGCTTTTAGAAACTGCATGAAGTGGATGTTAATTAGTTCCCTGTACTGGAGGCAGAGGGCTTGCTTTTTGTTTAAAATACCACGTGTTTAGGTGAAAATATTTATCTCAGGACTGATTTACACCCTTACGCTCTGCCTCTCCCTCACTTACAGAATTTCTTTGTAATATTTGGACGTGAGACTGCTTTGCAACTTTCATTTGTGGCCATTGTATAACAAAAAGCTTTTGTTCTCATGTAAGAGTTGGAGATTTTACTTCCTGAACTTCCTACTTTTAGGCAAGAAGTTGTAAATTCTTCAGCATCTAGTGGTCCTGTTGAAGTCAGCATAGACATTGGCTTTAATGAGCCTCAAGTGTCACACTGTATGTAAGTGCTGAGGATATCTTTATCACAAACCAATCTCTGATGCTCTAGGAATTAGAAATGAAGTATTACCATCAAATCTGTGTGTGTGTGTATGGAAACAGGCCAGCCAGTCCCACAAAGATGTTTGGAAAAGGAGACTATCACCTAATTAAGAAGTCAAATACTGACTGACTCTAGGTCAAAAAAATTTCTAACTTGCCATTGTAGTGAAAGCACAGTGGAAACAAAAGTCAAAATGCTCTTCTGCCGCTATCTTTTGCCGAACAGAATCATTACCAAGCAAGGCCATATGTCTTGTCTTTTCTCTTGCTCCCTCTTCCTAGACCATGTGCTCTGATGCAATGCATGTGAGTCTTTGCTTGTGCGCACATGAAGGGGGAGGAAGATGTGACTCAAACCATCTTGGTCTCCCCAGGGCCTATAAAATGATTTTGACAGAGATTTGGATTCACTTCTGTAACAG